>CM039127.1:4933194-5130949 GCA_022036555.1 Microstegium vimineum
TTGCCATATCTTGACGCAGAAAAATGATTGGTCCGTGCTGTAATGGCATGGCACGGTCTCTTTTTCACCCCCCTGAAAAAACGTTGACAGCGACTCCTCGAAACGTATACATAATTGGACAGTATTTTTTTTTTTCAGGACAGTCACATCAGAGATTTATACTGATCAATGAAAACGTGAGAAAAAAAATATGAAGAAAGCGCTAGATAGAACTGACAGCTGAGGCAGAGACACTGATGCTGACACTTGCTTTTTTAGTGTTTATGCTCCATTCCAGCTATGTACTACTGAGACTAGCAGATCACTGCTTCAAATCTGAACTTCCTCAAGAGTTGACACCTTTTACTATCCAATTGCACAACAATGGTGCCTGGTACTTGCTAACTTGCCCGCGTCAAAGCCTAACGAACCGCTAACGAAACCTTGCTTATTTTAAGCACTAAGGGCTTGTGATGTGGCCAGTGGCTTGACGATGGTCAACGTGCTTTGCTAATATGAGCCCAACAGAGATGTGGGCACGTAATTTCGTAAATGATAATATGATACCCATGCCTTGTTGCTTGCTGGTATAAATAAATAATTATGAAACGGTACAATTGACTTGGAGGCTTATATATGAGGTCATAGTATTATAATTGAAAATAGTGAAAGCAAGGGCCCTACTACTGCATCTCTGTGTTGTAAAATATCTAGCTTGCCCACCTTCCCTACCTGTGGTCCTTTCACGCTCAAATTGCCCCATTATTTTGTTAGCCTCCAAGTTGTCACTTACATGATATACATCTTGCTTTTGCTACGACAACATACTATCATCATAATAAGTGAACAATCAAATTGTTACTGAACATTTTTTTTTCACAAAGCATGGTTTAACTAAATACATGGCTTCTTGCTCTTCCTTTTTGTAAAAAAAAAGAAAAACACTATGCAGTATTATTTTCCTTGGATGGCTAATTTTAACTACTGTTCTGCAGATCCTGTCTTTGCTCCCCCCTTACAAAGGGAAATCAGTTCTAGAACTTGGTGCTGGAATAGGACGCTTTACTGGAGATCTGGCAAAAGAAGCTGGGCACGTTCTAGCACTAGATTTTATTGAAAGTGTGATTAAGAAGGTGGATTTTCTACCTCTGAATTCTCATGCATCTGAAATACTTATGTGCCTGGTTACATAAGTTTTCACTTCTTTCTCTTTCTTGTAGAATCAAAGCATCAATGGACATCACAAGAACATAATCTTCAAGTGTGCTGATGTAACATCTAACGACTTGAAGATTGAAGATAACTCTGTTGATCTGATATTTTCAAATTGGCTATTAATGTACCTTTCAGATGAGGAGGTAAGAACCGGAAATACTTAGAATTTTTTTAACGGAGGTAACACTTATGAGTTATGAATGCTGGGCGCTATGATGACTCTCTCCTTTTAGAATAGAAGAAGTATAAAATATTTACATGCACCCATCTCTTCCATCTTTCATCTGATCTCACTTCAATAAACAACATCCATACTCGAAGGTCTAAACATTTTTTAGGGAAAAAAATTCCATACTTAGAACATAGTTTTTCTTTACTGTAAATTTTTAACTGTTATCTCATATTATAGGTTGAAAAGCTTGTGGGGAAAATGGTAAAATGGTTAAAGGTCGGAGGCCATATTTTCTTTAGAGAATCATGTTTTCATCAATCTGGAGATTCCAAAAGGAAGGTGAACCCAACACACTATCGAGAACCAAGGTTTTATACTAAGGTACAACAGAGCTGGGTTTTATCTTTCACTAATAAAGCATACTCTATCATTGTTTTCCGGTAGCTAACATTTTTATGTACGCAGGTATTTAAAGAAGGCCATTCATTTGATCAAGATGGAGGTTCTTTTGAACTTTCTCTAGTGACATGTAAATGTATTGGTGCTTATGTCAAAAACAAGAAGAATCAAAACCAGGTACTTTGCTATTCTTGAATGTGCTTGTTAACTCTTGTGTTGTTTCAGTCAAATTGAAATGACTGACTGACATAACTAAATAATATCAACAGATATGTTGGTTATTGGAAAAGGTAAAATCAACAGAAGACAGAGATTTTCAAAGATTTCTGGACAACGTGCAATACAAAACAAGTGGAATCTTACGTTATGAGCGTGTCTTTGGTGAAGGTTTTGTGAGCACTGGTGGAGTCGGTGAGCCCACGAATTTCCTTGGCTTACTGTTAACTCGCCTATCATTTTAGATATACATAAATCACACGATGTACCTGTTTCATGAACAGAGACCACAAAGGAATTTGTGGGCATGCTGGATCTTAAACCTGGCCAGAAAGTGCTTGATGTCGGATGTGGAATTGGAGGCGGCGATTTTTACATGGCTGAAGACTATGATGTCCATGTTCTTGGTATTGATCTTTCGGTTAACATGGTTTCATTTGCAATTGAACGTGCCATTGGACGCAAGTGCTCTGTTGAGTTTGAAGTTGCTGACTGCACCACAAAAGATTACCCAGAAAATAGTTTTGACGTCATCTACAGCCGTGACACCATCCTTCACATACAGGTATGTTTCATTCTGTATAATTCAATGATGTTCCTTGTAAGTAATTACTAACTTCCGCAGTTATATCATGGAATGGAATGAAAGGAATGCATCTTCATATGAAAATAACTTAAGTTGTGTCACTCCTATTGATTCTTGTACTTATACAAATTGGCAAATGTTGTTGAAGTTGGTTTCAGGAAAAAAAATATTCGAGATATCCTTTAGATTGTTGATGACATCTGAATATTAAAGTTAGCATCAAAATCCATATTCCTGACAAATGCGCCACTTTGTTTTGTAGGACAAGCCTGCTCTGTTCAGAAGCTTCTTCAAATGGCTAAAACCTGGTGGCAAAGTCCTAATCAGTGACTACTGTAAGAATCCTGGAAAACCATCAGAGGAATTTGCTGCGTACATTAAGCAGAGAGGTTATGATCTTCACGATGTGAAGGCTTATGGACAGGTTTGTTTCTACCGTTACGACCACGTATTATCTGTCTAGTTGAACTGGAATATTTGCATCAGAAGGGTGAGCTCTTCTAACGACTGGTAATATGACAACCCAGATGCTCAAGGACGCTGGTTTTCATGATGTCGTCGCGGAAGATCGCACTGAGCAGGTTATCTCCCACTCTGGAAGCCCTCTTGTTGAGCAGTTCATTATCCTTTTTCTTGTATAGTGCTTGTAGAAGTTGAAAAAATGAATAGAAAACCTTTTAAAAAATGAATAGAAGGGGATGAATATCTTTGATGTTTTAAGTTGAGAGAAGACTTGATACATGGCCTCAACCTTGTGTTTTACCACTATGCCATCAATTTTTTTAGGAACCAACTATGCCATATTTTACCGGGTGAAGTACACTTTTCAACCTCCAACTTGCACACAAATTCGATTTTCAACCTTCAACTATAAAACCAGGTAAAATACACCCTCCAACTGTCAAAACCGGACAAATTTAGCCACCAGTTGGCTTCAAAAGTGGTTTTCTATTTTTGAGAGGCGCCAAAATTTTATATTATTGTTTTGAGGATATTAACATTTTCAAATGAAAAAACTCAAAACTACAAAGTTGTATATCTCATTGAAAGCTACAACTTTGGTATAAAAATCATTTTCATTTGACTCAATACAAAAGATATATTATTTTTTAAATACGGCAAGCGATAGAACGTGATTATTACGGTGCTAAAATTTTATATTATTTTTTCAAACATCTTAACCTTTTTAAATAGAAAATATTAAAACTATAAAGTTATAGATATTATGGAGATCTATAATTTTATATAAAAAGTTATCTTAATCTGAAGTTGTATTGAAGAGTTATGATTTTTAAAAGTGAGTCTTATCACACGATAAAATAATATTGAGCCATGACAAGACTCGACATTTTAAAAAGTTATAAGTCTTCAATAAGATGTCGAATGAAGGTAAGTTTTATATGAAAATTATAGATCTCGAAAATATCTACAACTTTATAGTTTTAATATTTTTCATTTGAGAACATTAAGATGTTCTAAAAAATAATATAAAATTTCAGCACAGTAATAATCATTTTCTAGCCCTTGCCATATTTAAAAAATAATATATATTTCGTATTGAGTCAAATGAAAATAATTTTTATACCAAAGTTGTAGCTCTCAATGGGATATACAACTTTGTAGTTTTGAGTTTTTTCATTTGAGAATGTTAAGATCTTCAAAAAATATAATATAAAATTTTAACGCCTC
Source organism: Microstegium vimineum (assembly GCA_022036555.1). Classification (NCBI taxonomy): domain Eukaryota; kingdom Viridiplantae; phylum Streptophyta; class Magnoliopsida; order Poales; family Poaceae; genus Microstegium; species Microstegium vimineum. The sequence continues at coordinate 4,937,451 of CM039127.1, forward strand.
TCAAAAATAAAAAAACCGCTTTTTAAACCAGCCAATGGTCAAATTTGTCCGGTTTCGATAGTTGGAGGGTGTATTTTACCCAGTTTCATAGTTGAAGGTTGAAAATTGAACTTGTGTGCAAGTTGAATGTTGAAAAGTATATTTAACCCTATTTTACCCATTTTCATATGCTATTTTTTTCCAGTTCCTGAATGTTCTACGGAGGGAGCTTGGTGAAGTTGAGAAGAACAAAGAGGCATTCCTGGCGGACTTCACCCAGGTGACGCATTAAGCTTACTGATTCATGGCTTCTCTGACCTGTGCCTATGCTTCTTTTGCGCGCCTCTGATTTCTTCCATTCCATTTCCATCTGTCGTCAGGAGGACTACGACGACATTGTGAACGGCTGGAACGCGAAGCTGAAACGGAGCTCTGCCGGTGAGCAGAGGTGGGGCCTCTTCATTGCGACCAAGTGATTTGGCCTGGAAGTCCAGAGGGCTCTTGCTGTGTTGCCTCTTAGGAATAAGAATGGCTGTGGCTGTGGCTCTGCTTCTAGACTGGTGATTGAGCCTAGAAGTGGAGGATCTTCGTCAGAATAAAACGTGTGCTGCTGTGTTGTTGTGTCTCCGCTTCTAGCATTTCTGTTGTGTATGTTGTAGGTAAACTGCGCACCCAGAGTTGTAGAATGTGTACTGCTCGCTGTTGTGTGGTTGTGTCTAAGCTACATACTAGCATTTCAGTTGTTGTAGCCTTGTAAGGAAACTGCGCACCCAGAGTTGCAGATCGTGCACTGCTTGTTTAAGTTCATGGTGTTGTACTACGAGCTAGTAAGATTGTTGTCAGAGTTGATGTCACATTGTCACTGGAGGAACCCGGTTCAATTCAGATGTGCTTTGGTAGTACGTGTTATTTAAAAGTATAATCCTTCCGTTCTCCAAATTATAATAATCCATTCTAAAAACTTAGGATTAAAACAATTTAAGTTTAATCAAATTTATATGATAATATTTATGATATCAATTAAATATTACTATTAGATTTTTCATCAATTATACAGTATTTTTATAGTATACTCCCTTTGTCTCTATATGTAAGTCGTTTTGGCCTATAACCATGTGTAGCAATAATTATTTGATCATGGACATACTTGGTGTACAGATGCATTGAAGAATGTGTAAATCTAAACGTTTATTCTTGCTCCTAGAACGAATAACATATGAGTACAAAGGGAGTATATGTATTTGATGTTATATTTTTTCTATAATTTTAGTTAAACTTAAAATGTTTTAATTCTTCAAGATTTTTAAAATAATCTATAATTAAGAATAGAAGATACTATAGGTCGTTTTCATGGTATTCTTTTAGACGGAGGCAGCTAGTGTCAAGTACTACGTACTACAGTACCGTGTATTGCGATGCGGGAAAAACAGAAATCGTGCGTCTCATTCGGGAAAAGGAACGATGGAATCCTTCCAGTGTCGGCAATGGACCAGGCAGCATCTGGGGCAGGTGGGCATCACATTCACACGTCCTACGTGGCAAACTTATGCTACCAGTACCAGCCTACCACATCTTATTTAGCCTACCAGTACCAGCCAATCACATTCACAATCCATGATCTTATTTTTCTGCATTAATCCAATCTTTATTAGGCGAAGGAGAGAACAGAAATCCGAGCAAGCACAATAAGCCAAATCAACAGGTCCCATCTTTGTCATAATGATCATGGAGTTCAGCCACGAATAATTTAAAGGCCACTTTGGAACACTGGAATCTCATAAGAATCTTACACCAATTTTATTGAAATCACATCATTTTCACATAAAAATTGTGGAAATAGAGAGAGAGAGAGAGAATTCTACATTCTGAAAGGGTCTTGAGTGCGACACACGATGCCTTTATTTTTTATGATGAATCAGGCTGGGAAAATCAGAAAGAAGAACTACAATCTCGTTCTCGTTCTGGCAGTACTTGTTCCCATGATTTTGCTAGGTTCAAGTTAGATCGCCAAAAAGATGAAATCCATGACCCCCTCCTAACCTTGTGGAGTTTTTTTTCCGCCTTTTCTTGTTGAGTTGACCACACTTGTGGTCTTATGGAGTCGCTCGTGACTTGGCTGAACCCGCGCGGAGACGAACGGCCGTGCACCCACTGTGCCACTGACAAGGAGGCCCCACGCGCAGAGAATACGCGGGACGCGACGCCACCGGCGGGCAGCAAGCAACCAACCAACCCGAGTCGGCGAGTCCCGACCCTACAAACTGGGAATAGGCCTGCAAGCTAACGACGCGACGACGGACGAGACGAGGCACGGAACGGAGGGGAGCCAGTGAGCGAGCCAGACTACCAGAGGCATGAGGGGCAGCGAGATGTTGACCGGCGCGGGGGGCGCCGGCACGGCGCCGTCCACGGCCACCTCGGCGGCGGCAGCGGCGGCGGACCTGGTTGCCGGAGCGGGGGGCTCGGGCGCCATCGGCGGGGGCGGCGGCAACTTCCCCCTCGCCGTCGCCCTCCTCGCTTTCGCCTTCGCCAACTTCGTCAACCTCCTCTCCATCTGGTGCGTTCCCCGCTTGCCCAGTTGCCCCCTCTCCTAGATCTAAATCTAACGCGCGGGGGGAGATCGATCCTTGGTCGCGATTGCTCCCGTGTCCCCTGTCGGTCGCGTTCTAGGTGGTGGTGGTGGTGGTTGCGATCGGGGTTGGGGTTTGGTTCAGGAAAGTTTAGTTTGTTTCTCTCTTTTGTCTCGTGCGGAAGGCAGCTTGGATTGAGGGTTTCCTCTCGTGTGATGTGTTGTGGAAGCAAGGAATGTGCTGTACTTTTCCTTCAACAAGCTTAATTTCGAGCTGGAGATGAACGCTGACATTTGTTGTAAGGATGTGGAGAAGACTGCCATCTGTATAGCACGTCAGTGTAACCTCATGGGTTATGGCAGTGACTCTGGTTTGTTAGGAATCACTCTTGTCATTATGCGAGTATGACAATGGGGCAAGGCTGACAGACATGTCACACGAGATTGGTACTTACTGTTTCTGGCCACACCGCATGAGTTTTGATTGCACTACTGGATTGAAAGTCCGATTGTACTGTTTCCACTTGCAAAATTTCAAACCGAGCCCCCTAGATATGTTTTCAGCAGTAACTACATCTGAATGGGACTTTGCGCCATTAAGGCGAGGCTGATTGCCTGATTGGATGTAGATGATGTTCAGAACTATTGAGATTAAGCTATTGAGTTTTTAAGCTAGATAGTTTGCAGTGCTGCTTCAGTAATCCGTAATTTGTTCTTCCTAGACATGCAGGTTAAAAGAGAAGAGGTGGGATGCAAGGAAATTTCTTACTTCAGCTGGAGTCATGTCATCTCTTTCTGCAACTGTGGGGAGCTTGGCCGTTGCTGTGGGTCAACAAGAAGGCGCTGATAGCTCTGCATTTGCCCTCGCATTGGTTTTTTCTGCCGTTGTATGTACTTAAAATCAACCATGTCTCATGGATTTCTTTCTGTATGTAAGCATTTGGGTGTTGCAACCTTCAAAATTCCTTTTCTGTAGATGTTGGCATCTAATTTTCTTCCTACACAGTAGTAGTTTTCATTTATCATCTATTGCTTATAAAAGTAGGGTTTTTATCCAACCAATAGTTGATCTCTTAGCCTTGGTGGGAAACAAATAGTTACTTTCTTTCTTATTTTTTAAATAATCGGAGATAATAATGTTGACATTGCTCCACATCCACATTATTTAATATAAAAAAAAACATCCACTTTATTTATGATGAATATGGACATCCTTTATGGCAGTGTCTGACTTGCACTAGTGGCCAACATTCATTTTGTTTCATTTGTACATTTGACATTTCTATGCACTTTCATGCCAAATCTGTCCGCATGTCAATTTGATAAAGTTCTTTATATTTGGATAAGAGCTTCTGCATTCTGGAACCATGCTAGGATTTGCATTTTAAAGCAGTTTCTGCATTAATGACAAATATGTTTTCCCCTGGTTTACTTGAGTATTTTATCGTTATTTAGGGAAAAGAGAATGTAAAAAACAGCTAGGTTTTGTTGCAATACTCACATAAGCCCTTTTCTATAGATAAATAAATGTTAGCTGCCTTTTTTTTAAATGTGTCCTAAGGTTACGTTTTCTTCATATAGGTAATGTATGATGCATCAGGTATTAGATGGCACACAGGTCTCCAAGCTGCGGTAAATTCATGTATACATATTATTGTAACACGGTGTTGCAATTGAATGCCACCGCTTTATCTATTGGTGTCTGTCTTCTAATTAAGTCAAACAACTTTTGTTGCAGTTGTTGAATCAAATAGTCTGTGATTTCCCACCAGAACATCCAATCATTTCAACCTTTAGGCCACTACGGGAACCTCTTGGACACAGCCCACTTCAGGTAGCTCTACTACTATCTTCTGTTCATAGATGCAAGTGGTCCGTAAACCGTCCGCTTAAGGCCTTGTTTGGATGCGCATGTATCTACCTCAAACCACATGAATTAAAGTGTATTAGAGTGGAAATTAGTTCAAATACACTCCAACACATGTGGTTTGAGAAAAATACATGCGCATCCAAACAAGGCATAAGGTGTTGTGGGTTCGGGTATAAACCCTATCTGCACCGTACATCTATTCCTTACATAGTTACTATGGTACTTGTTGAGTTTTCTTCTTGAAATGAAGCTTGGTGGTGGAATGATTAACCTTTGATTTGGTGCCTGCTTGTATTATACTGTTGCCTCTGCATGGCGAATGGCCAAACGATGATAAGTGTTGCATTGCAGGTTAAATGTGTCTCCTTAAGTATGCCTTGTATTCCAGAATGTAATCTGGAATGCTAACCCAAGAAAACAATTTTTGGGGTTATTGGCCCATGGCTACTATTTTAGGTGCATGTGTATCTTAATACAATTATTGAATTGTCTGTTGCTGCATTATCGTTATATGTTGCTGCATTTTTTTCCCTACTTTCTACCTTAGCTTGTCTTCATTCTCCTTCTTTTGTCACTGCAGGTTTTTGCAGGAGCACTTGTTGGCTGTGCAGTCGCTTATTTCACTGGAAAATCTGTATGAGTAGATAGGATTTGGCTTGTACACGAATTCTATTGACTTAATATATATACACCTTTTTGTGAAAAAAATATCTTGTACATCTTTGCCCATGAGAAATGTCTTATTGATCAACCGCTTCCAATTTTTCTTTCTGTTTGCGCTCAGAGCGAACTCTGCAGAGGGCATTATTTAGAAAATGGTTAGGATATTGCGTTTGCTGACACAGAAACCGTTTAGGTTATGCAGCACAGCAGCAGTAATATTCACTTTGTTAATTAGTAATTACAAGCAAAATTGCCCGTGCATTGTAACGGGATATACATGTTGTGTGGTCTAATCAATTACATGTTACTAACTCTTAATAAAATCGGCTAAACATTGAAAAAACAGTTCTTTGCAACGAGATATACATCTTGTATGATCTAATCCATCACATGTTAATAAATATTAATAAAATCGGCTAAACATTGGAAGAAACGTTCTTTGCTATGAATGATGAGAGAGCTGTTTAGTAATCGTTTTATGAATTAGATTAGAAAAGATATAATTAAACATGATTACTGTTTAGAAAAATCGGTTTGGTATTTTTATTTTATAATATTAGATTAGATAATCTGTGGGACCCCACGCCGAAGATGCTGGGAAAACGAAGATGCATTGGACATAGCGTGACGCGCTGTGAACGTGATTATTTTATTACGGCCTCCGTCTAGATAACTAGACGGAAAAAAAATTCAGACAAAAAATACTGAATTTTAGCATCTTAGTATTAGGTATAGATACAGATAACAGAAAATTCCGGCTTCGATCCTCTTCATAGAGGAGACATCAATCCAAAGTTAAACAAATACATCATCCACTTTAAACGTCCACGCATGAACCCCATTATTGCCATGTCCATCTCCGTTACTTAGGGTGCGTTTGGTTGGAGGACCAAGTTGGATGAGATAGAACGATTCATGTATATTAGGATAAAGATATTTATGAAACAGAGTTATTTTTCTGTTTGGTTGGATGGATGAAAGTGGACGGGATTAGAATAGTTGACTAATTATATCAATTATTTATAAATAATAATAATTACTTGCACACTAATAAATATTTACTAATATTATTTTTCCATGGTAATTATTAATAAAAAATAAATATGTTAATTAGCACACTAATTACCTAATTAGCACATGAAACATGCCCAAATCAACATATTAGCACTTATAAAAACTAATCCTACCATCATAATTACTAAGTAATAATATAACATACTAATAACCATTAATTTATTTACTAATTATCATTAATTTATTTACTAATGACAAAGATCATCAAACATGAATCAACTGGTTCGCGAGATTTTTATGAACCAGGAAATACAACATCTGAGGGAATATTCTCTGTCCATGAATTTGTTGGTCCAAGTGATTCATCCAACCAAACACCAGTGATCCCTGAAGGATCCCATTCAATCTCATCCAATCCATGCAACCAAACACACTATTATATATCAAGAAAGGAGGCTCCCTGTGTACAAGACTAATATATCTCGGTACCCCATTACAATGTGCATGAACTTTGTAAAAACGTCTTTGTATCAGGGTTGTAGAATGCAAGGACACTTCGAGGGCGGTACCACTTGTCTTGCTTGGTAACTTTAGCCATGTCCCTCACCAGCAACAATATTGTGCCATCATCCAAGGCCCCCAATAGCTTAGTCAATCGCCAAGTTCTTGGCATCTGTATGGTATACTCCTTGACCCACACACTCTTGTCCAAATCAATCAAGAGCCATATGATGGCATTGTAGTGTTCACCATCATTATTGCGTCGACAATGAACCACATCCAAGGTTTCTTTGAGCTCGGTAAGGGTAACTTGCCATGGTTGGGCTCGGACCCCGAATGTGGGGGCATTGATAATCTTCCATTCTTCGCTCTCGAGGTCGAAGGCTACTATGGGGTTGTTGGAGCCTGAACTCCAAGTTGGATAAATGCGAGGCATGAAGTAGACGACGTCATTGATCGTTGCCCTTCTCTTATAGTTCCATGAGGTAAGGAAAGGGGGCGCCGACCTTTGCCTCCATGTCAGCGGCTCTGCGCTACCCTCCATGATTGTAGCGACCTTGCAGAAGATCTGGGACGGAAAAGCATCTTCGAGGCACATGACCTTGAACTTGAAGGTGCCAGCAGCCGCCAGAGCGGTGTGGCCAAAGCTTGGCGTGGCTAAGCGAGCAGTGTCCATGGCGATAGTGCTTGCATGCCCGGTAGCCGGATCGACGGACATGCCATTATTGGCACATATGATGTTGTCGAGCCGCGTGGCGGCGCCCAAGATGTTCATGTCGTCGTCGTCGTCCTTGCCCAGCACACGCACCACCTCGAACGCCCTGATGGCGTTGCCTTCCATGTCCATCACCTGCACCTTCGGGCCGGACCCATAGATGACGCCGACGAGGTAAGGACCGACGCGAGATCTCTGCACGACGACGTAGGCTGGGTCGGAGATGAGCGTGCGCCACCCCTAGCACATGCACCGGAACCGACAGAGGGCCTTTGCCGGCACCCTTGCGAGCACATCGAAGACGAGGTCCTCCGGCAGAGACACGCCGTCGCTGCCATCGATCTGCGTGATCTAGCTAGCTAGAGTTGGAATTATTTTATTTTCCAAGATATATATATCTACTATTCTAAAGCCTGGGTGCTAAATAATAATCAACCCTCCACCGTAGTGTTGCCCGTTTCCAGCGACAACCAAATATCATCTACCATATTTATTACTATTAATGTACGAAGGAGTAGAATCACATGTCTTTGATTACTCGGTTGCTCCGTGATAATAACTCGTGAACGCCGCCTTGATTTTAGCCCTCTCTTTATTAAAATCAATGTTGTGTGACCTCTTAAAATATCGGGTACCTATATATAATCTCTCCAACACTGGTGTCCCACTCCACAAGCGGCCAGAAGGTGACCTGCCCCGCGACGCTGGCGTGGCCGCGTGGCCCAGCCCAGTGTGCATGCGTTTGCAGCTATTACTCCACACAATGCAATAAAACAAGAGGTAAAAGGGAGACCCTTTTTAATTATTTCATTCAATTCACTTGAACGTTTGCTGGAATAAAATTCTTACTTAGTTGGTGGGTGTCAAATATTATTCATAGCCCTGACTGCTAAATAGTGTAGTTATATATATATGTCAGCTGAGCTCGAGTAGAACACGAAGCCGTCCGGTTCCAATAATCATGCAACAAATGACGGTAAACAAAAGACCCAACAAACAAAAAGTCTGTTGTAATATGTAGCTAGGACGTGTGAACGACAGACACAAAATAATCGTCCCATCAGGCCAGGTCGTGCTAGGTATTATTGGACTCATGTTGTATTTTTCTTTTCTTTTTCTTTTTTATAACTAGCAAATATGTCCGTGCGTTGCAAAGGGAAATACAACAATCATAATCAAGTTAGAATCTCTAAGTATATTTACAACTGACTTTATAAGGAAATACCAAGATGTCGCCCAAAATTTATAAGGAAATAATATGACAAAATCATAATTTAACCTCGTTATAAAGTTTTAAATATATGTTGTTTTTATGGTACTTATAACATATAAAGTCTTGATGTCACAACACTAAAAAAATACTTAAGCAATAAGTTAACCTTATATTCTACTTAAAAGCATCATTCTCTTATGTTCTACTTAAAAGCACTATTCTCTTAGAGGGTGTGGCCTATATATAGGTCTACATTATACGTATGGACTATGGGGAGTCTGATGATCTTCCATGGGCTGATGGGTCAACGAGTCTGCCGGTCTTGTACTGATGTACTAAATTTAATTGCTAGTTGTTACTATATGTAAATTTGGAGGCCCTAAAAAAATGGAGGCCCAGAACATAGGCACACCTTACACATGCTGATGTACGGGGCTGAACTGAAAACTATCTACGGTTGATCAGTCCTAACTTCCATCTATTCATGTACTACTGAAATATAATCTCTAATAAACTCCTGAACTTTGAAAATGCATTTATTACAAGTATGGACATGTGACGTACCACTTAACAAGTTTAGGGGGCCAGAAATATATTTTCAAAGATCTGAGGGTTATGTGTACCACTCAACAAGTTTAAGGGGTCAGAAATGCATTTTTAAAGTTCAGGGGTCCATGTGACACACACTTACAAGTTCAAGTACCCCTGGTGCATTTAACTCTTGATCAAATGAGTAAATCCTTTGTGATTGCGAGATGAGATGTTTGACCAAAGAAATGTTATGGAATAATATACAATCTTGAGGTATTTTTTTGGTTTTATTTCTCACACATCAAAAGGAAAATAGTGCTCTCTAGTTGCATCTGTGCGAACAATCATCTCATATTGTAGATGCAAAAAAACAAGATAATTACAAAGTAGAGTATTCCATCCAGTGATCAGTGAAATAACAATTAGTTAGCTAGACATATTTAGTATGTGTATCACAATTACATCCTGCAATATAATCTATATGTGAAAGTGCAATCAAGCCCTAAAGTGGGTTTTGGTGACATGACAACATATTTAGGAAACTAATAAGACTTTGTGAGTATGACCAGCACGTTAAACTTAAGGAGGTTGATAAACAGGTTGGCGGACCCCTCCAATTACAAAAATGCTTGGCAACAAGCTCAAAGTGTTTAAATCCTTTTATACTTTGAATTTGAGTTAGATATGTCATACTATTAAGAGGGATTCAACACGTATGCCAACAAGTGAACCAAATGCATATCTACAAATACATCACACCTCCACAGACATAGTGGGCAAATCAGCCAACTACATTGAAGATCATTCCTTGCTGTTCTGCCCAGGCCGGCAGTGTCGGGCTACAGGCCGGCACTGCCGCGACTTGTTCAGCCAGTGGACAGTGAGAAGGTATTTAATCACCCCTCACTCACCCCCAACGACTAGTTCTGTCATTCTCACTTTCACTTTTCGCAAGAACAGAAAGAGAAGCCTCTCTCTTGCTCTGTCTTCTCCCTTGGTGCTCATCCACTCTCCTCCATTGATCTCGAATCATTCTTTGAGAGATTGAGACTCCAAGCTTTGAGAAGAAGCTCCTCCCTCGGATCTTCACTCCTACAAGAATTTGGTTTGCGTGGTGGTCGACGGTTTGAGTTCTTTACTCTTGGAGCTTTGCTCCTAGCCGGCTAGAGGTTGCCCTTGAGCTTGCCTCCTTCGTGTGACAGCCTAGGGAAGTTTGTATCACCCATCTATTTGCTAATACACTTCTCTCATCTCAAGGGTTCATTCTCTTGACTTGAGACCGAGGAAAGAGCTAGCCTTTGTGGTGACCTTGAGCCTTGTGTGGCGCACCTCAACAACGTGGACGTAGGCAAGCTTTGGTGGCGAGCTGAACCACGGGTCAAATCTTGTGTCACCGCGTGCTTGTTACTTTACTTTGATATATATTGCTTGCAATGTGATTTCTAGGATTTGGACCCGATCTACTCGGTGGGTGTGTTGCTACCATCTTCAGGTGGTACTAGAGGTTCCTTACACCTCTAGGAGGTTTCTATTCAAGCACAATTTTCATATTTAGTTTACATTTTGAATTGTACCTTGACCTGTCCCTGTGACCAGCACTGCTCCCCAGAGGCCAGCAGTGTCGGCCACCCTGGCAGTGCCGGGCCTGCGCTAACAGCAAGTTGTTAAGTTTTGAAAAACAAGCCTATTCACCCCCCTTCTAGGCTAATCAGGTCCTTACAATATGCATGCAACAACGAACATGTACAAACAGAAATAAAAGAAAAATGGGTCAAGTATGACTTACAACCTCAACAATTAACCAAAAATTGTCTTTTAAAATATATAAATGACCCATCTGAACATCTCGTTGTATGAGCTACTTCATGAAACAAAAACTGTAACTTCATTGGGATGTTTTTTGTTGCAGTATTCAGTTATCTTTCCTTAGTATTGTCCAATTTTACACAAATTAGATTAAGATATCTTACACTTACTGGACAGTGAACAACAGTTAATATTATGCATTAACTTTAGTAGCATTTGCCTTTGGATGCCAATGTATTTGATCTGTGCAATTAAAAGAAAGAAAATGGCTACTATGTTTTAACACCTAGCTAGCATAGAAAAACAAATGTTTATACTTGTTACTGGTGCACAGATCTTAGGATGTGGGAAAAATTGCCCAGCCATAGGAACTGATGAGCAGTTCATTTAGTGTGGTCCCGAAAAAATTCAGTTCAGTCATACATGTAAATTCGCAGTAGGCTCTCCCCCAATCCTACAGCGCAAAAGCTGCAGTATGTGCTCGTGAGAGAGACACTAATGAGCGAGAGGTGAACAAGACGTGCAACCAAGTACAAAAGCAAGTGGGCTGGACTGACTTAGGCCTTCACCAACGTAAGCACACAACAGTGTAGGCTTTGGACAAAAGTCGATGTGACATGTAAGCAGACCTCTAGAGCCACCATTCTTACAATCAGAGCAGTGCTTTTTTTTTTCTGCGTCGGAATTCCTTTTCTCTCGTTTCTCACTTTTACTACTCCTCTCTCTCCTGAGGAGATGGTAGCCTCTGCAGGCTAATCTGCCATCTGCGAGGCATATGCTTTTCGAACACTGGCATCCGAGCCTAGTTGGCAAGCTAGAGCTACAAACTGACTCGTTGCGTTGGGTCTGTCCTTAGTGGGTGGGCCAGACAGTTGGAACAAATTAGAATGAGCTAGACGAAAAAGGATATGGAAATTTTGGCTTTTTATTATTAGGTTTATGTATAGAAATGTTTATGTTGGTACTGTCTTGATGAAGTACTAAACAAGATCTATATTTTGGGTGCCCTGGGTCAAAAAGGGAGATTATGTCTTGGGCTCAGCTAAATTCTAACGTGAAACAAGCAGAACAACGTCAAATACAGCAGCAGAACAACGTCACTTGAACCGAGTATCAAGATGATGACACCAGATGATCGACTAGCTTCATCTCAGTTACGCTGCTGCTGCTGCAAACGCATGCAGCAACAGACTGCCACCCTTGTGCATCCAGCCGCATCCCCCTCTGCCCCATCTGCTCCAAGACGAAGCATGCCTCCTCCGCCTTGCCGTCCTCGCCGAGCCCTCTCACCAGGCGCCTGAACGTGGGAGCCAGAGGGCAGTGGCCGCTCGCCAGCATCGCGTTGAAAACCCGCAGACCCAGGTCGAAGTCATGGGCTTCGCAGCACCCGTCGAGGAGAACGCGGTAGGTGGCCGCGCTCGGCGCAGTGCCATCCTTGAGCTGCATCTCGACCAGCGCCCTATGTGCCTCATCGACCCTGCCGGCGTCGCAGAGGCACCTGATCAGGACGTTGTAGCTCGCGTCGTCGGGCTTCAGCTTCCGCTTGCGCATGTCGGAGATCAGCCCCCGAACGCCGCCGGCATCCCCGCACGCGCTCATCAGCACACCGTAGTTGGTCACATCAGGCTGGCAGTCTCGGTACTCCATGTCGAACAAGAGCTTCTTGGCGTCGTCGTACCGCCCGGCGTCGCAGAGCGCCTGCATCAACAGGGCGTACGTCACGGAGTTCGGCGCCACACCGCGGCGGGCCATCTCGTCCACGAGCCGCTCCGCCGCGGCCAGTTCCCCTTCCCGGCACGCCGACCCCACCAGCGTATTGAACGTCATCACCGTGGGGCGCACGCCGCGGGCGAGCATTTCGTCGAGCACGCCACGGGCGCCCGAGAACCCGTCCCGGTGGCAGACGCCCTTCAGGATGATGTTGTAGGAGACGGCGTTGGTGCGGACGCCGAGCTTAGGGGCCTCCGGGAGCATGTCCCGCGCGGCGTCTACACGGCCGTTGCAGACGAGGGAGTGGAGGACGGCGTGGAAGGTGGCGTTGGAGTGCGAGCAGAAGGCCGGGACGGCGCGGAAGACGTGGAGCGCCGCGTCGGGCCGGGAGGCGGCGCCGAGGTGGTCGATGAGCGCGGCGAACGCCGTGGGCTGTAGCGGGACGCGGAGGGAGTGCAGCGCGGTGAGGAGCGGGGCGACGAGCGGGAAGAGGCGCGCGCGCGCGACGCGGTACAGCACGCACGCCGCGAAAGGGTGGTCGTGGAGGTGGCGCGGCGCGGAGAGGAGCGAGGCCGCCGCGGCCACGGGCGATGGAAGGGACTTGAGGTGGAGGAGGAAAGGGTGCGGCTCCGGCGGGGGCTTTGGCCTGTAGGGAAACTTCTTCGGTTGCCAGCGGCCGCGGCGGCGCTGTACCGTGGCGGTGGCCGGCATCGGGCATCACAGGTGGTGGTGGTGGCGGGAGCCGGGACCCGTTTCCATGCTCATAAAGTGAAAGCGTTAGTGGGCCTGGGCTAACGAAAAGCATGAACTAGAGGGCTATCAATTAACCCATTGCCATCGGAGGCCCAACAACCCCTCGGTCGGTCCTCCGTCCTCAGTCCCCACAGGTCCCACTTCCCGACTCCGACCAGCGGCGATCCTCGCATCCGCCGCTCGCGGCGAGGCTCTTCCATGTACCGCGGATGCGGCATGGCCGCGCTGTACACCTCCTCGTCTCCTCCCGCGCAGAGTACGCCAGCTGTGGTAAGCCTTTAACCCTTCTCGAGTTCTTATCGCATTCCTGTAATTTCCACCGCTGAGGTCGTATGCACGGAGCCAGGTCGAATCAAAATGAACGGTGTTGATTTTTTGCTGGACCCATTTGATGATTAATGAGCTTCAACGATTCGATATTTGGTAGCCAAGTACGAATTACCGTCTGGCTAGGGGCTAGCATTTTCGTGATTCGCCAGTGCCAATGCAAACGGGCCTGTCAAACGGAGATTGAGCTACTGTTGATGGTAATTGTTCTCATTGCAGATTGCAGATACCATCTTTGGATCTATAGCGTTTGACAGTATGATTCGTCCCACATGAGTCGACAACCATTCCTCTTGGTGACTTCACAGGCATGTTCTAAAGCCATTGTTTTTTTTGCTAGTTTGCATTTGTAGGTTTAGCTTCATCGATGCTCTTCATGGTAAATGCAATGCAAATGATCCATATGGTTGTGTATACTTGTTTGGTTAATAAGTGTTCTAGATTGTATTGATTGTTGTAGTACTCAACACTTAGCTCTTTGATAACTTAAATGCAGGATTGGGAACACTGTGCAAAACTGCAATGGGTACCCTACCCTACCCCTAGCAAACTTATAGGTGTTCACAAAAAAATTCTTTCATAAATTGTTAAATCTTGACAAGAGAATTTCCATCAATTGCATAGCTCAAAACTGTATATTATATTACATGGTTTGAAGTTCCAGAAGTGAAGCATAGGTTCCACCAGCAATTCCCATCAGCACCTCATGTGTCCCTTTTTCCGCAATTGTGCCATCCTTCAGGACTGCAATCATATCAGCTCCTTGGATTGTTGAGAGGCGATGTGCCACAATGACAGTTGTCCTGCCAACCATAGCATGATTTAATGCATCCTGCACAATGCGCTCTGATTCAGCATCTAATGCGCTTGTTGCCTCGTCCAGAAGAAGTATCCTTGGGTCCTTCAAGATTGCCCTTGCGATAGCTATTCGCTGTTTCTGGCCACCTGACAGTTGTGTTCCTCTCTCTCCGACAGTTGTATTGTACCCCTGTGGCATGCTTGAGATGAATTCATGAGCATTGGCTGCTCTAGCAGCTGCTGCAATCTCTTCTTCTGTTACCTCTTCATGCTTTCCGTAAGCTATATTGTCACGGATTGTTCCACTGAAAAGCACTGGTTCTTGGCTTACTAATCCCATCTGATCCCTCAACCAGCTGATCTTTAGGCTATTAATTTCCACTCTATCTAATAAAATCACACCACTGTCAGGTTCATAGAAGCGCTCTAACAAAGATATAACTGTGGACTTGCCACTACCACTTTGACCAACAAGCGCAACTGTCTGCAATAGAAGGGTTCTGTGTAAGACCTCAGCAAAATGATGGCATAAAAAAAAATCCTCATAACACCTGAGAGGATCGATAAATTAGGATTCGGGTATAGTACAGACCTTTCCAGAGGGAATGGTTAAGGTGAAGTCAGTGAAAATTTGAACATTGGGACGGGATGGATATTTGAAGCCGACATGCTTAAAATCAATGTCACCCTTGACATTCTCCAAGGTGGAACCTTCTTCACTGCTGGAATCAGTTAAGGATTTTCTATCTAATAGTGAAAATATGGAAATAGCAGAATCATTTGCCTTAGCTGAGTCAGAAGCCATAGCATTTGTCTGTGACACTCCAATCATGGCCATAACTAAAGATAAGTAAGCCTGCATTCCAATAAAAACACATATCAAATAATATATTCACCAAAACGAAAAAAAAAATACAATGACTATTACTTACCTTGAAGACATCACCGAAAGTGGATTTTCCCTGACTAACAAACTTTGCACCAACATAGTAACAAAGAGCGGAACTGGCGTATAGCATCATAAATGAGAAACCAAAACCAAGGCCTCCGACTATTCCAGTTCGAATTCCCTGATCCCTAGAAGCTTGGCATTTCTGATCGTATTTGTCCATCACTCTCTTCTCAGCACAAAAAGATGCTACTGTTCTGATGCTACCAACTGCCTCAGTTGCAACTTGACTTGCTTCCTCATACATTGTCTACAAGCACATACCAGATGCTATAGTAAAAACCAGAAAAGAAGGGAAGAAAAATACCATAAGTGTCGTCCACATGACCACATCCAATAGAAAAACAAAGAATTATTGGCAACATTTAATTCAGTAATTACTGTTAAATATGATTACTTGTCTTCCTTTTGCCAGCATAAGGGATCTATCAAATCTAAGTTTCAGGTCTCTTTATCATATGACAAAATAACTTCTGGAAATAATGACTTATGGTTTATTGGGAACAACATAACACTATAACATTTCATGATTGCCATATTTGTAGCTGGAAGGCTGGAACATGAGAAGGAAAGTCTAGAAATCTAATTTATAGCTCACCTTAGCATCTTGACTGAATCCTTGTAGGAAGATCACTTGAGCATAACCCGCGAGACCCACTAAAGGAATTACAAATAATATTACCAATGAAAGCTTCCAGTCCGCGACCATTGCAATTACTATTCCACAAATAAGTGTTGCAGTACTTTGGACCAGTAAGGCTAAGTTATCTCCCACTAGACGTCTTACATTAAGTGCATCAATACATAGCCTTCCATTAAGTGCCCCACTGTTAATAATGCAAATGAATGTCAGTATATTGATTGTTTGGTCCCATGAATAGATTAAAATATAGATTACTTACCTGGAATTTTCAGGATAATCAAACCAAGCAACTTCTTGGTGCACTATGCTTCCAAATGCCAAAGTGCGGATTCGTTCTATAAGCTTCCCACCAGCTATTGCAAAAAGAAAGGTATTTACTATCTTTGATATCATAGCAGTTGCACCGAGGCCAACACACAGCAATGCCCAAAGGATAGAATCTTTGCGCTGCTGGTCTGGTGGTTCATAAAATATTTTGGAAGCATTAGCCATTGCTAAACCAAGTGTTGGAAAGACAGCTCCGTCAATTGCTGCTGCAATAGACCCAAACAGAAGAACTGCAGCCTCTGGTTTGTTTAGGTTAATTAGGCGTCCCATTGGTGCTTTATTTGGTACCTTGTCATCAATGTTTTCAATTTGTCTGGCACCTTGTCCAAAGTTATACTCCAGTAGTTCAGTGGGCCCAGGAACGCCTAAGGGAAGGCTTAAAGAATGACGACTGCTCCCTGCTGAACTTCTACTTATTGATCGTCTGAGTGACACAGTCCTTTTAGATGCTGAGCCTGATAATCTAGCATCTGACATGCGGCCATTTTCTTGTTGTTTCTCTTGCAGCCGTATAAGCTGAGAGTATGCTCCATTAGGGTCCTTCACTAATTCATCATGATGTCCTGCATTTATAGGTGTAAATGAATAATCTTTCTTTGAACCTTTTTGCACAAAAGGAAGCTAAAGAATGTGCTCAAGAGGCAATTACCTTGCTCCACTAGTTTTCCTTTAGAAACAACTGAGATGCAGTGAGCATTTTTTACTGTGCTCAAACGGTGTGCCACAACAAGTGTGGTTCTCCCCACCATGATCCTATTTAATGCATCTTGGACTATCCTTTCAGACTCCAAATCCAATGCGCTAGTTGCTTCATCAAGCAAAAGAATTTTTGGGTTTTTAAGGATGGCTCTCGCGATTGCAATCCTCTGCTTCTGTCCCCCAGAAAGCTGAGCACCCCGTTGTCCAACTATTGTGTCATAACCCTGAAATCATATAAATACATGATCAGTCTTATAGTTTTATACATGACCATGAGTTATTATTGTGCAGATCATGTTCATGTAAGTACATCAGGCAAGTTCTCGATGAATCTTGCTGCATTTGCGAGCTCAGCCGCTGTCTTGATTTCTTCAAGGGTCGCATCCTCTTTCCCATAGGTAATATTCTCCCTGATGGACATCATAAAAAGCAGTGGTTCTTGGTTAACAAGGCCAATCTTCCCCCTTATCCATTCTAGCTTGAAACCTTTGATGTTCATCCCATCAATTAAAACTTCTCCAGCCTGTGGATCATAAAATCTCTCAACCAGATTGATCACAGTTGACTTCCCACTCCCACTCTCCCCGACTATGGCCATTGTTGTGCCACTAGATGCATGCACTGAAAATCCATTAAATATCAGTTGATCTGGTCTGCTTGGGTAGCTGAAGAACACATCCTTCAGTTCTACTTCACCCTTGATGTCCTCTAACACAATGCCAGTGCTATCCCCATAGTCAATTTCTGATCTCCTTCTGATTGTTTTGAACAATCTGTAAGCCGCAACTCTTCCTTCCTCAAAGGAAGCTATGCAGGGGGTTGCATCACCTAAATGTCTGTCCCAAACAGTTAAAAAAAAGTCATGTTAGAAGACAGATGTGATATATTTTGTTGTGATAAAGTACTAGAACATGGATCAAAAGCAGATACCATTACTATAAACTTCTTCAAATGCTAGAACAAGGCATGCTATTTGTTGAATTTTACTATTAGAGAAGGACATTTTCAGCATCAATGCTCACCTTGCACCTATCATGATTGCAAACATTACATTTAGGATATCTGCTCCGCTGTATCCTTTAGTGCGGTTTAACTTGCTGCCATACCATATAATCAGTCCAAAGGTGGAAAAATACATTAATGCAAGTAAACCCATTCCAAAGCCTTGGACAGCCCCTTCCTTGACTGCGCCTTTATATGCCTTCTTTATGAAATTATTGTACAGGGTAATGGCTTTCTTTTCACCATTGAAGGAAGCAACCTGTTATTTACTATGATTACAAGTCTGTCACAAACTTTATTATCTGTTGTGCATGATCAAGATAGCATAGGGCCTACCGTTCGTATGGAGCCAATTGTTTGTTCAACAATATCTCCTGCATCACTGTATGACTCTAGGCCCTGGCTAGATATTTTGGATAGCATCTTTGCGATAATTCCAGCAGCAGCAACAAATGGTGGTATAGTAGAAAACATGACAAGAGTTAGAAGCCAGCCTTTGATGAATGCCAGCACAAATCCACCGAAGAAAGTTGTAACAAGCTGTATACATTTGCCGACCTAAAGAACAAAGAATCAAGAATGTGCAAGTGTCAAAAAAAACAAACAAATTAAACTGCAATATACTGCAAAGTGCATGCTCAATTATATCAGAGCTTTACTTTTAGTAAAATTACTAAGATAATTGGTTCTGTGACGTGGTCCCATCAGAAAAAAGGAAGAAAATGAAACAAACAAAACAGCCTTTTTCTTTAGAAAGGTTAGTTGGAGCATCACTGGTGTAGGAGCTGACCAGTTTATTTGTTATTTTGTATGAGATCTAAATCATTGAAGAAAATGCAAGGTTTATCTGTTTACCTTTTCACCTATAGCACCCTGAATTAGGGTCATGTCGGCAGATATGCTGGAGACTATTTGTCCAGTAGTCATTTCAACATCGAAGAATGCCATATCCTGTCTGAGGACCGACTTGAGATACAATGACCGAATACGAGTAGCCTGCCTCTCCCCAGTCATTGTCCAGCATGATACCTCTGGTAAGCATTGGTGTTATGATCGTGTATTTGCATTTGGGAATTATTTAAGACACTAAGGGTGTCTTCGGTTTGATGAATGAGTTAGTCCATCATCTACTCATTCTTCACTTTTTTTTTGTTTGGTTTGTGGAATGGAATAGGTTGATGCATCATCACCTCATTCCTTACAAGCTAATAATTAGTACTAGTATTAGGAATGGAGTCATTCCACTAAATTTGAGGAATGGATTCATGATGCACCACCTCATCTAGGATGGAGTGATTCCGCAAACCAGAGACACCCTAAGTATGATTTCAGTGGCATTCCAATTCTTAATGACCCACAAAAGTACTACATGGCAAATCGATACTCGGATTTCTATGCATAGGTATTATACTATCACAAAGATCTTGCTCAAATATGATTCCAAGTTCATAAGTTGCTCAATATCATATATGTTATTGATAGATATATTAGGCAAGTGTGTAACAGGAAATCAATGTGATTAGCACCTGCCATGTAAAGCATGTACACGCATGGCAACCACCCAATCTGTAGGATTGGTACCTGCTATGTACAGCATATACCCTGCCATATTGGCTGCCATGGTACCTGTTATGTACAGCATATTGGCTGCCATATTGGCTATATATGAAGGTCACCCCCCCACGATTGGGAGTGTGGTGTCTCCTCTATCTCTCTGTCTTTCTACATGGTATCACAGACCGGGTGATCAATCAGATCCTGGGCTTCTACTTCCGCTCCTCTCTCTCTCTCTCCCGGCGGCCACACCCCCTGGTCGCCATGTCTGTCGGCGGAGGCGGCTGGCAGCAGGGCGGCGGTGGCGGTCAACAGCACGGGGGCAACCGCCCCATGGTGCCCTGGCTCTGCTACCCCCCGTGGGCCACCCAGGGCGGTCCTCCTCACTCCACTGGCGGCTGGCAGCAGGGCCCTCGCCCTGGCGGTGGGTGGCCGCAGGCCAATACCCAGGGCAGGAGCCAACAGGGGCTTATGGGTGCCAACCCGCAGGCCCACTTCGCTGCTCCTCCCCCGCAACCGATGTGGGATCAAGCCGGCCTGATTGCCACCTTGAATCAGATGGCGATCCAGAACTCTGGCTGGGTCATGGACTCCGGCGCAACCTCCCACATGCACAACTCGGATGGTATACTTTCATCTCGTCATCCCTCCTCCTCCTCTTCCATCACTGTTGGCAACGGGCATCAATTGCCTGTGTCCTGTTCTGGGCACTCCCATCTACCTGCACACCCATCTCCTTTCTCTCTACGCAATATTCTTGTTGTCCCCTCCCTAGTACGCAACTTACTTTCAGTTCACCAATTCACTCGTGACAACCATTGTACTATCGAATTTGACGCGTTTGGTTTTTCTGTCAAGGACCTGCAGACCAGGCGCGTGATTCTTCGCTCCAATAGCTCCGACGGTCTCTACACCGTACCCGCCATGCCACAGGCCAACCTCGCCACCTCCACCGACCTATGGCAC
Source organism: Microstegium vimineum (assembly GCA_022036555.1). Taxonomy (NCBI): domain Eukaryota; kingdom Viridiplantae; phylum Streptophyta; class Magnoliopsida; order Poales; family Poaceae; genus Microstegium; species Microstegium vimineum. The sequence continues at coordinate 4,958,040 of CM039127.1, forward strand.
CATCGTCTTGGTCATCCAGGCACTGCCACCATAGATTTTCTTAGACACAATAATTCCATTTCATGCAATAAATCAGCTCACACTCTATGTCACTCGTGTCAACTTGGCAAGCATGTGCGGCTGCCCTTTGGTACTTCTAGCTCAGTTTCATATATCCCTTTTGAGCTTGTACACTGTGATGTTTGGACATCCCCGGTTGCTAGCATTTCTGGTGCGCAGTACTATCTTGTCATCCTAGATGATTTCACCCACTTCTGCTGGACGTTCCCACTCGTCCGCAAATCCGAGGTAGCCACTCACATCATTAACTTTTGCGCCTACGTCCACACACAGTTCAGCCTTCCTGTCAAGGCTGTACAGACTGACAATGGCACTGAGTTCATAAATCATGCCCTCACCACCTTCTTTGCCTCCAGCGGCATTCACCTACGCTGCTCCTGCCCTTACACCTCCTCTCAAAACGGCAAAGCTGAACGCATCATCCGTTCTCTAAATGATATATGTCGCACACTCCTCATCCACGCTCACATGCCACCCAAATACTGGGCCGAGGGGCTCATCACAGCCACCTATCTCCTCAATAGGCGCCCCAGTTCAGCCATCCACCATAAAGTCCCCTATGAGCAACTCCACCAGCAGCCCCCAGATTACGCCACCCTTCGTGTCTTCGGTTGTCTATGCTATCCCAACCTCACCGCTACCTCCAAACACAAGCTAGCCCCCCGCTCCACCGCTTGTGTCTTTCTTGGTTATCCCTCTTCCCATAAGGGCTACCGGTGTCTCGACCTCACAACTAAACGGATCATCATCTCCCGTCACGTTGTCTTCGACGAGACCACTTTTCCCTTTCGATCTGACTCCACCAGTGCGCTACCAAGCTCTCTGGACTTTCTTGCAGGTTCACCCGTGCCGGAGATACGCACTGCAGCGGTCTCTCCGTCGCAGCTCGACGTTCAGCAGCCGCGTCGTCGAGCTCATCTGGAGGAGCTTGCTGAGGACCCGACCATTCTACAACTTGGCCCGGTCCTTGCACCAGCCGCGCCTCCGCCTGCGGCGGCTGGTCCCCCACCCCTCCGGGTTTACACCCGGCGGCATACGGCTCCAACTGCATCGACCCCTTCTCCGCCGGCACCAGAACAGCTTGCTGTTCCCGAACAGCAGACCCCGGCCCTGGCTGTGGTGGCTGCTCCACCGCCGCCGGCCCCGAGCCGGCCTGTGACGCGCCTGCAGACAGGCTCCCTCCGACCTATCGATCGGTACGGTTTCCCTCCGGCTGCTCACGTCGCCACCGACTCCATTGCCTTGCCCATCCCGCATGATTACAGGGGGGGCTTGATGATTCCCAATGGCGTGCGGCCATGGCTGAGGAGTACAAGGCCCTCGTCGACAACGACACATGGCGCCTCGTTCCCCGTCCTCCCGGCGCCAACATGGTCACCGGAAAGTGGATTTTCAGGCACAAATTCCACTCCGATGGTACCCTGGCTCGTCACAAGGCTCGCTGGGTCGTCCGCGGCTTCACTCAGCGCCACGGCATCGACTACGATGAGACGTTCAGCCCCGTCGTCAAGCCTGCCACCATTCGGGTCGTCCTCAGTATCGCGTCATCTCGCCATTGGCCTATCCATCAGCTGGACGTGAAGAATGCATTTCTTCATGGTCACCTGCATGAGACGGTCTATTGTCAGCAGGTCCCCGGCTTCATCGACCCGGCACGACCCGACGCCGTCTGCCTCCTCCAGCGCTCCCGCTACGGCCTCAAGCAGGCCCCTCGAGCGTGGCACCAACGCTTCGCCACGTTTCTCCGACAGCTCGGCTTCGTCGCCTCTGCCACCGACGCCTCCCTCTTCATCTACACCGAGGGCAGCTCCTCTGCCTACTTGCTGTTGTACGTCGACGACATCGTCCTCACGGCTTCCTCGACCGCTCTACTGCGACGCATCATCGACCGCCTTCACTCTGAGTTCGCCTTCACTCTGTGGGATTGGTACCTGCTATATACAGCATATACCCTGCCATATTGGCTATATATGAAGGTCACCCCCCCACGATTGGGAGTGTGGTGTCTCCTCTATCTCTCTGTCTTTCTACAGTTATAGATGGCCAAATAAGATAGTATGGTATGCTCACTCGACTTGGTCAGGAGAGAAGTATCTTTTTTTTCAGCTTTTAACAAATCATCTTCTGGAGACTGGCAACCATTTATCCACTAAAAAATGTGCATAGCAGTTATACTTACGAATGAAAGAAGTGAACCCTGTTCCAATGGCCAAGTAAATGAAGTTCAGAGCTGCCTGAAAGAAAATGCTAACCGTATCACTAGTACATCCAATAACTAACCAGGAAGATAACAAAACAATTATTCTTCTGTATAACATAGTGCAGTTGAACTATAATTACCATCACGTTTTTTTTTTGCGTAAACAATTACTGCTACTTACATAGAAAATTGAGGACACGATGATCCACGATATCAAATTTATCATCTACTTTACAAGTAATCAATGGCTAATCCTCTATATAATAAGATTCACAGACTATGGCTTGCAGAGGGTTGTTACAGCCATACCTTGCTAACTCGGGGAACAATGGTGTCTGGGGTGGCGCCCCCAAAGGCATCAACCATCTGCCCGAAGATGATTGTCATGATCACCATCGACATGCCGTTGCTCAGCGCCCCAACCATGCCGACAAGCATCAGCAGAACGTCCGTTCTGTCAGCGTACTTAAACATGCTGAGGAATGGAACCTTAGCCACTGCCACCATCTTCTCGCCATTCTTCTCCTTTTCCCCGTCATTCACTACACCACCAGCAGAATCTTTAGGGACACTTTTTTCTGCCATTTCGTGCCTGCCCAGTACCGGGTTCTCCCTGCTGCATATGGCTCTGGTTGCTGTATGGAGAGTGCCTTTTGTAGTGCCTTTTTCTAGGTTTTCTATAAACAACTTACTTTGCAGGTGCTAGTTCCTTGTTTGTTTGCTGTTAACTGCATCCGTGACAACGATAATCATGCAGACAAGTGTCCAAACTGACAGAGGAGCTGAGTCCACTATGGAGCATTCCGATGTACCGTAAGCATTTGTATAATGTCGTGAGCTGTTATCCTAGCTTCAGTTAGCATTTGAGTTAAATCTGTTAGATTAGTTATGTTTAACACTAATCATGAAAATGTAAACTGTCAATGTCTGAATCATAGTGATGGCAACCACGATCTGGGATCTTCATGACACACTCGTTTGAAACCTTCTTTCCTGGATGTAGCTTTGAGCACCTGTAGCTGTCACTCCTAGTAATTTAGCAGGTGTTTGCATCATAAGGTGACTAGACATTTGGCTGAATTTGCTCGGACTTGACCGGATTGAGTTCGACGACGTGACCCGGTCGTCCAGATTTGCTGTCTGTTGTTTTTGTTTAAGAACCACACCAGCTGAATTGCCGGCCTGAACTTTGTTTAAAAGAATGCATATGCGTTTGTGTACCAAGTGTCAGATTTTGCGTACGAGTCTGGCTGGACTCATGTTTTCTTCTTAATATAAATATATAATTAAATGCATATATCATGTGTATTCAAGGGTTAAAGAAAATTCTTTAACTTTTCAGCTCACTGGTGACAGCCTGGCGAGCCCAAAACCTGACTGCCTAACATCAGTACCGGTGTTGGAGTACTGTCCAGGATTTTGGCACATGAGCCTCCTGATCCCGATTGCTGAAACTCCTGGCACTGCGCCCCATCCAAATGTCAGCAGGGCAGGCAAGTGATGGTGATGGATTACACTCTTATTAGGAGACTCTCGAGACCCCATCCAAATGTCAGCAGAGCAAGCAAGTGATGGTAGTGGATTACACTCTTAGAGCATCTCCAAGATATTAACTAAAAATACTAGCCAAATTTAGTAATTTAGTTACTCTCTAAAATAAATAATACTAGATTACTCTAACAAACTTCGTAAAATGAAGAGTCTAAATAGCTAGTGAGGTAGACTATCTAAAGATAAAGATAGAGAGCGAATAAGGTGGAATGGAGATGTACTAAATTTGGGTAGTCATTTATATAGAGTTTATTAGAGACGTTTTTTTCTTTCATGATAATCAAATTTATATTTAGAAAACGATTTAGCTATGATCAGGAGACTTTCTCGAGCAAGTGATGGTACAAGTCAGTGAGGATCAGAGACTCTCTCGACTGCATCGTCCTGACTCCTGAGGAGAAAAGAAGCTGCCAAACCTGGTTCATGTTCATCCGAGGGTTTGGCACCGCAGGCAGCACAACTCGTCATCTTCCGGTGATAATCCCGTGAGCAAGGAGGCTCTAGTTGGCAGACTCGACAATAACACTTTACCAGGCATAAAAAAATGTTTATCATGAGGCGTATAGACATGACCATCCCAGATGCATACGATATTCGCTAAGGATCTATTTGGTTATTAGATGGACTAAAAATTAATTTGGGTCTTTTTTGGTTCTATGGACTAAACTTTAGTCACTTTAGGGATTATATAGTGCCAAACAAACTGACTAAAAGATGATTAAAAATACTTTAGTTCCACTAGTTACTCAAAAGATACTAAAAGATGATTAAAATATTTTAGTTCACTTTAGTTTAGAAGGTGGGAACCAAATATACCCTAAAATTCTTCAAAAAAAAACATACCCTAAATTGGCTCGGGTTGGCCAGCTAGCTGGCTAACAATTAGTTGGAGGTTTGGAAAAAAAAACTATTAATTGTATCGGACATGGCTAATTTTATCTATTTTTTTGGTATCAAACAGGCTTAAGTACGAGTGCTGTCTTCTAATAATATGCTCAGTACTTAACATGCTGCTTAAGTTTGTGTTCAGTCTATCAAATCGAATACTTGACACTAATCTATAGTATTAAATATAGATTAATTATAAAAATAATTGCAAAAATGAGATAAATCTATTAAACCTAATTAGTTTGTGATTTGACAATACGGTGTTATAATAAATATGTGTTAATGATATATTAATTAGACTTAATAGATTTATCTCATAAATTAGTTATAATTTTTATAATTAGTTTTAAAATTAGTTTATGTTTAATTCTCTTAATTAGTGTATAAATATTCGATGTGACGTGAACTCAACTTTAGCGCATCCAAACACTCCAAATCCTGGCGCCTGGTGCCATGAGCCCATGACTGCGACCTTGCAGGCAGCAGGACGGAGACGGAGTGCAAAGTGACAAGGCTGCTTGACCACAGGATCCTTGTTGAGGCGCCATGAGCATCCACAAACGGAACGCTATCTCCATCGCCTTCCGTTTGTCTAACTGTTTGGCGGGCCAAGTGAGCAGCGTCCGCATGAGGGGCCGTACAACGGCCACTGCGACGCCGTTTGCGTACCCTCCACACTAAAAAAAACCAGTAAAATTGTACGATCTACCCCACCCCATCTGCCGTCGCAGCCAGCCCAGCTTGAGGTCCTTGATCGGTGTCCACACCGTCCAAGGTGATCGTGCCAGAATCAGGGTCATAAAATCAATAGAAATTTGTCCACGGGACATCCATAAAGCATGGTTTTGTGCATGGCACACCGTGTTCGTCGATTTAGTCTCCATCATACTACGTAACCATGGTTTTTGTTCACAACACACTACATCTATTATTTTAATCTTTTTTAGACCAAGAGTATGTTGAGTGGACGCTTGTACCCTTGTTGGCTTGTTGATGCTGCTCTATTGTGCTGGACGTTGCCAAACAAGGCAGCACGCTGCACGCTGACTCCAGGATCACCATAGCTCATAGTTAAACAGAGTTTATTTAGAGGGTGTTTGGTTTACCCCCCTAAAGTTTAATGGTCCCTAAAATTTAGTGCATCAACTAAAGTAGTGTTCATATTGTGTTTGATAGTTTAGGACCTAAAATCACCTAAGTTTAGCTACTAAAGTTTTAGGGGGTTGTAACCAAACACTCCTTATACTCTCTTCGTCCTAAATTATAAATTATTCTAAAAATCTTAGAGAGTTAAAAAATCTTAAGTTTGACTAAATTTATACGATAATATAATAACATTTATGATGTTATTATATTTTTTTATTAATTATATTTTAATAATATATATATTTAATATCATAAATCTTTATAATTTTTTATATCTTTAGTCAAACTTAAGATGTTTTGGCTTTTTATGATTTTTGGAATGATTTGTAATTTAGAATGAAGGGATGATTAAACTTGAAATACTTTAACTTTCTAAATTGTTTTAAATAACTTATAATTTAGAATGGAGAAAGTAATTTATAGTCATAAAATTTTAAGCTCGTCACGTCCGCCGCCCACGTTCCGTCAGGCGACGCGTCGATAGAGAGCGTGCTCGGCGGCCACTCGGCCGCTCGATAGAGAGCATGGCTTCGTGAGTTCTATTTCCCTTTTAAAAATAGGTTTATTTTACAAATGGCTGATCACAAAAGTCATCCATAAGCATATTATATGTTTCCATGCAAGCAGCAAATTCAGGCATCAAGAAATATTGTGTTTCCATAAGCATATATTACGCCACTTGCATGTATAGCTGCTACATGGGGCCGCGTCGGTGAGCTGGTGAGTGGTGACGGCTTTGGCTCACAGCCGCAAATTGCAGCAAAGGGAACACATATCCATTTCTCTACCCCTCTCTCCTCCTATAAGCTGTGGAATATTTTTCTATTAGGTGAAGTGTGTCTCGGACAAAAACCATGTTTTCACAGTGTTCACCAGACCAAAGCGAGGAAAGCAGTGTGCCCTGCACAAAGCCGTACTTTGTGGATGTCCTGGAGACAAAAGGCTCTAAAATCAATCTCTCTAGGAGAGCCGCGATGGTTGTGGATTTCCCGCAGCCGCACTCGCCAACGCGGGCAACAATCAAAGTTTAACTGCCTGGTGGTAACTGGCAGTACTCGTACTGATGTCTGATGATTGCAGTAAAATTGAAGGAAGGAACGTTCACTGTTTTGTTTTCATACCTTCCCGGATGGTATTCTCATGTTGAGATCTCTGAATATTTGAATATCAGGGCGGGATGGATACGAGAAACAGATGTGGCGGAGCTCAAGCTCATCAGCGTCGTCAACCAAGACCATGCCGTCATCACTGACTGCTAGGATCGATCTTTGATATACTGTCAACAAGTGCAAATATTGTTGATGCTGATGCTTTGGCCTTGACAGAATCTGGACCTAACACACTTCTCTGTGAAACGCCTGCGGTTGCCAAGAGCATAGCAGAGCAAAAAATACCTGCAAGTTTGCCAATGCTCAAGCAAACTTGAAGCTTAGTAATCTGAGCAGTTTGCTTACTCTGAATACTTCCGAGAACGTGGCCTTGCCATCAAGCATAAACTTCGCTCCAATGTAGTAGAAACAAAGGGCATATGTAGAATGCAGTACGAAGAATGATACACCAAAGCCCAAGCCACTGACAATGTCTTGACGGGTCCCCTGCTGCACTGGAGCTTGCATTTTCCATAGAAGTCTTCATTACCTTATTACGCTCCGTATATAAATAAGAAGCAATAGTTCGAATACCACTGACAGCTTCATTTGCCACTTAAGTTGCTTCTTCATACATACCATTCAGGGAAAAAGAATAACTAAGTTCAATTAACCAAATGACATTATTCTTTTACCAGAGATGCATGGCATGCAGCATGCTACCTTGGCATCTGCACTAAGTTCAAATAGTGATGACGAAGTGCACGCTGGTACCCAAATGAAGCGCCACCAGTTATTGACCTCTTGAGATCGAGATGGAGTATGCGTAGATTTGCTCGAGGACTTGACATTCCTGACAGCTGAAATAGATCTTTGATAATCTACGTCAGATGCATCTGGTTCATTGGCTCTCCAGTTACATCCTGCAGCTGGATAAGCTGGGAATATGCACCATTGGGGCCCTGAAGTAGTTCATTCTGGGTGCCTGTTTAACATTTAAGCTTTGTCCTGTTTGTTTCATTGTTTCGGTGGCTAGGCTGATGCTGTTTTTGGCAGTTTTATTATGAGAGAAAAACACTGTTTCGGTGGTTGATAAACCGGCTGATAAGTCAAGCGAAAAACATTATTTCGAAAACTCCAAAATCATCAAATAAACATAATGAAAACATGCAAGGTTCAGACCAAAAGTTCAACTACTTTTCAGACCAAGAGCAACACAAGACCCGGAGCTAAAGGCGTCGAGCCGTCGACGACCTCGCCGAAGACGAGCGTCATGAGCGGCTGCACCCACGGCATCTGCGGCCATAAGCGCCGCGTCCGCGAACCAGAACAACCGGTGCAGCACTGCAGCCAAAATCAACCCCTTCTCTTCCTCCTCCAAGGTTCCTGGTGCTGGTGAGACGATCCCTCTCTCTCTCACGTCTCACCTCGGCTTCGCGTGCTCGACGACGGGGGCGTTGCATCGCCGGGGCGGAGCAAGGCGCCCTTTATAGCTGCGGGGGCGGCCGCGGAACGGCTGATTCCGGGGACTCGAGCACGCGTGAGGAAGCGGAGGCGGCTGCAAGCCTGCAACTGCTTTTTATATACTACCTCCGTCCAACAGAATCCAATTCTCAGCTTTTCGAAAAGTCAAACAATTTAAATTTTAACTAAATTTGTATAAAAATAACTAGCATTGCCCTATGCACTATCCATTGCCCTAGTTCTTCATTGGTTGAGCTGTTTTCAACATCGTCCTTCACACACAAACACTGGCTGGACTCATCACCAATTGCCTAATGCATGTTTTTCCTCTCTGTCAGACTGTCCTCTGTTCCTCTATGTGCCTTCTTTCCTAATTTCAGTTCTAACTTTCTCATGAGCTCCGATTGAGGCGAAAGTGAACCTTATCCGTTGGACTTACTGATGCACAAGCAAGCTCTTTAAACCATATGTTCTTCAAGATTGCACCAACATGCACACTTATTTGGTCGACCCTTTGCATACTCAAACTCTTCAAAGGTATTCAACTTTGAGGCTTCACTTGCAACACTTGACTCATCCATGGTCTGCTTGATCTTGAATTCTTCATTCATTTGCTTGACTCTTGATTGCTCTATCTTCTGTCTGAGTTCTTGATCGTCATGTCATCAATCTTTACTCTTCATGCATTGTGGCCTAGCATTAACACTTGATCCTCCAAACCATATGCTAGCCACATGTGCTAAGTTGTCCTCAACTTTCTTCTTTATCAATGCTTGAGGACACACCATCATGCGTTGTGACATTGGCGGAGCCAAGGCCCGGCCACCCTGGGCCAGTGGCCGGGCTCCAAGGCTGCCACTAATACAGTAATACGTACGTAGCTGAATTGGTATGTAAAACAATTTTTTAACTGTTAATTAACACATATTCTACCTTTATGCTGAAAAAATTTAGGAGTCAAGCTTTATTTAACTATGTATGTCAAAAAAATTGTAGTTTGATATATAATATATATTTATGTGTGTGCTTTGTCACTGTAAAGTATATATCATATTTTCTCGCCGAACTCTCTAAAATTCCTGGCTTCGCCACTGCTTTGTGACATAATTTCCTCAATTGGTGACAGAGAGGAAAAACAGTGTGACATATAATTTCCTCAACTTTCTTCTCTAGAATATTATGCTCCTCAATTCGGAATATTATTCTCCTAAATCCTAGTTCTTGAAGCTTCAACAGAATAATATTATTTCCTACTCTAGACTTAATTTGAACTTTTATGAACTAGGATGTTACTCTCTTGAACTTCAACATTATTCTCATGGAGCTGGACCACATTGTCATGAGCTGGAACATTGTTCTCGTGAACCTAAAATAATTTTAAGACTTTAGAATTCATAGAACGAAACACATATCTTTATCTTTTATAAAAAAATATATCATCTAAATCTAAAAAAAATAAACTACACTAGAAAAGGTCAATGTAATTGTCACAAAATTTGTACATATTATTATAACCTAATCATAAGGATTACGAGAAAAAGACCAACTGATTGCTTTCCTATCATCACCTATGGTCGCCTGCTTCACTAGCCTGTTGGTCACTGTGTTGAGCTTAGCCTGTGTGGAGAGGCGATCTGTAGGATGTCCTAGTCTAGACGGTCCATTCCTATAACTACTTGCTTGTGAGGCAAGCATCACCCTGACCAGAGTAAGAGGCCAAGTCATCAATATTCCCTCCCAAATAATCAGATGCATGACGTTGATGATAGCATCTGATTAAAAAAAATAAGATAAAGGTACATGCATCTTTTGTGTTCTCTCTTAAAGTATACTAGAATCTATAAAATACACTACATTATAGGACAAAGAAAGTACTTATATCTTCTAGTTTGATCTCAACATAACAAAAGATGTAAATTTAAATTATGCACACATTATTGTTTAGGGTCTCTTTGCCACGGCTCTCTTTTCGTGGAGCCGTGCCAAACAGACGTTTTAAGAAAGAGAAAATTGGTTGTTAGACATTGAAAATGACCACCCTTTGTTGTTGGACATCTAAAATAGACCAATTTGCTAAAGAACATTTTGTTTCTAGGAAAATTTGCTGGTGGACACCGTGCCTAATAAAATATTTTTAAAAAATAAATATAAAATCATAGAATTTCCCAAAAATTATACTATAAAATTTTCTATGCTCCACATGATAAGAACTATACAGTAAAAAAGTAGTTTTGCAATGAAATGATCATTTTGCCTCTCTTCATAAATAGACAAAGTTAACCATAGTTAATTTTTTCATATATTTGTAGGACACTAAAAATCTTGGAAAAATAACTGAATGCTTACATCACCAAATCATAACTATGCTAAAAATATTAGCTTGAAATAATAAAGTTTAATATGTCAGTTAAGCTTAACAGGAGCTAAATCTATAACTCAGTCATGCCAAATACACCATTATAAACTTTATTATTTTTAGATAATATTTTTAGCATAGTCAAGATTTGGTATGCATTATGTGATTTTTCCAAAAAAAATAGTGTCCAACAAATATATGAACAAATTAATTGTAGTTAACTTTGTCTATTTATGAAGAGAAACAAAATGATCATTTGAGTGTAAAACAACATTTTTACTTTATAGTTGTCATCATATAGAGCCAAGAAGATGTTTTTGTACAATTTTCTGGTACTTATATGATTTTATATATGTTTTGTTAAAATATTTTATTGGTGCGGTATCCAACATAAAGTTTACCAAGAACCAGAGTGTCGTCCAGCAAATCACTCCATTTTAAGTGTCCAACAATAAAGGAGAGTCACTTCTAGTGTTTAGAAGCCAATTTTTCCTTTTAGAAAACGGCTCCTCGCGAGTCGCGAGGACGTCACATGAGCCAAAACTATTTTTTACAGTGCCGAAGGCGCAAAAATGTGGCTTTCCTCATGTTTTCTCCGGACTTAATGTGGCTTTCCTCATGGTTTCTCCAGACTTTTCATATTTATTACTCCCTCCATTTCAAATTATAAGTCATTCTAGAAATCTTGGAAAATTAAAACATCTCAAGTTTAACCAAAATTATAGAGAAAATTATAAAGATTTATAACATCAATTAGGTATACTATAAAAATATAATTGATAAAGAATCTAATGATACTTAGTTGACCTCATAAATATTATTATATAATCATATATGTTTAGTCAAATTTGAGATGTTTTGACTCCAAGATTCTTAAAACCTAATTTAGGAGGGAGGGAGTACAAATTATTAACAAACTGTCTCCGGAGCTGTTTTTATTAAACGGTTTGCAAAACGGCTTTAGCTCCTTCATACATAAGAGCCGTGTCACATTGGCCTTTATTAAAAAATTTGGACATGTGTTTGCTTTTATTAAAAAAAAAATATGTCTTTTGGCAGAAATTTGATCAAAATTCTAGCCCAGGCCTTTCCAGCACTGGCCTGGGCAGTAGCACTGTGAATGAGTTATCAATTCATCACAGACACTGTAATGTGAGAACAGTCAGTCCAACAATGCAGCAGCAGCCACACCAACTAACATGGCTTAACATCAGTGCAGCAACAACCCCTGTCAGTTCCTTTCAATGGATTGATATGCATGTCCAAAGGACTCGGTGTAGTACTAGACTACTAGTAGTCGAGTAATGTCCCTCAATGCCATGTCAGACATCATATCATCCTGGACATCAATTCGTCAGATTCCCACAAGAACAAGCTTCCCGTTTCACATTCATGTCGCCAAGACATGCATGCGAGATGCAAGTTATGTACTGTATGTACATCACGAAGTCATTCATGAATCGTGATCACTTGGCATTCAGCAAGCATCTCGATCAGATGTTCATCGTTCCATGAATTTGGAATCATCAATCGATCACTTGCATTTACCAAGCAACTGAAACGATCGGTCCATGAATTTGGAATCAATCGAATCAAGCACGAATTCACGAATGAATAGTACTTAGAATCGACAGAATCTTAATAATTCACAAGTTCACACGTTCGTTCTCGTTGCTAGGAAACACGGACATGTCAAAAAAACACGCCCAGATGCCAAGAACCAAGAACACGTACGGCGAAACGACATGCCAACATTGCCAGGAAACGCATCCAGCTTCTAGGCGAAGAGGATCTCAGCGTGGGGCGTGAGGTCCTTGTGCGCCTCCTTGATGGTAGCCTCGGCGACGCCGGTGGCCATGGACACGTCACGGACGGTCTTGCCGTTGCCGGCGCGCTGCACAACCATGTAGCTAATGGCAGCCGCGATGGACTCAGGGTTACGGCGCACGTCGAGGCCGTTCTCGAGCCTGCGCGCGGCCTCCTGCGCGGCGCGCATCTCCTGGTTACCCATCCCAAGCCGGGAGCAGAAGCGGCGCATGTAGTCAGCGGCGCGGACGACGCCAATGTCCATGACCTGCCCAGCCTCCTCCCCAAGCACCTTCTTGATGAGCGTGGTCATCTTGCCGATCTCCTTCTTAGCGGAGGCGCCGGCGGCAGTGACCGTGGCCAGCTCCTTGTACGTGCGCGGCTTGCCCTCGTTGCGGCACGCCACGTAGAGACACGCGGCGTAGAACACGTCACGCTTCTTTCCCCTGCTAGGGCAAGCCTTGGCCTCGTCCATCTTCTTGTACACGTCCTTGGCGCGGTCCCGGATGGTGCCCACGAGGCCGAGCCGCTCCGCCATCTCGCCGATGGCGCAGAACGCGTCCACCAGCACCTGCTCGTGGTCCGCCGCGCCGCCGCCGAACCGCATCCTCGGCAGCGCGTATTTCTGCGGGCCGCCGGCGTAGACGATTCGGGTGACGAGCGGCGCGTCGGAGAGGAACGGGTCGTTGGGCCCGCCGACGCGACTCGGGTCGCGGTCCTCGCCGCCACCGTCGTCCGCGAAGTTGCGCCACTCGGATCCCTCGTCGATGTAGTGCGCGTCCAGGACCAGCGCGCACTCGGTGCAGATTGTGTCGCCGGTGGCGTGGTCCAGCACCACCTCCGTCGTGCGGTGGCAGTCCGGGCAGTAGAACGAGTCGTCGTCACCCATGGTTACCGCCGCGCGCGGAGACAAGTCTTCTTCAGTTCAATTCGATGGAACTTGCTGCGGCGGCGCAGCGGAGACAAGGCGGCTCGTGCTGTGGACTGCGGTGCAGATCAATTCGATGGAAGTTGCAGCGGCGGCGCGGTGGAGTTGGGGATTAGTTCGTGGGAAGGAGTGGGTCGGCTGAATTTATAGACGCGTTAGGTCGATTGCTCCGGGAAATTAGGGGACCCACGGGTCAAAGTCGGTGTCGGAAAGCGAGGAGGAGGGATCGGAGTCGGACGCGGAAAGAAAAGAAAAAAAAAGCTCCGACTCCGATGAAAGATGCTCGGCAGCTCCTCCTGCGTGTACTTGTGGGTGTATACCCCTTGTACCTATAAAACAAGTTGTTTTGGACTAAGTTTAAATTAAAAATTATTAATATAATTCATAAATAATTTTTAAATTACTGAATTGAAAAAATAAAATTATATCAATAAATTTATCGTAAAATAATTATATATATGTATTATTTTAATAAATATTTTTCAAAAAATAAGCAGTCAAAATTATGCTTTGAAGACCGTGTCACTGACAGCTAAGAGGAAGTATGACATCCAATGAAAATATCATGTCCATCACCCAAGATTATGGGGGCCTGTAAATAATATCCCTATCTTAGATTTTATCCTCCATAATATAGATCAATGTTTTGTGCATAGGGAATCAAATAAAAAAGCACACATGACAGTATGGAACACAGATGTATACTGAATCTGGTACAGGGTGTGCCATACATCATGCTTGTCCGTCGTTTATGCGGCTCATAAGTCGGCTCATACTGTTTTTGGTTTTTTATTGTGAGATAAAAACACCGTACCATGGTTGATAAGTTGTTCACAATGGTACTAATGAGTTTATCTAGATGACTAGCTACCTAATGTGTATGAAATATGATGAGGTGACCGATCATGGGGTCTCTACTCCTTATATATACTCCGACGGTAGGGTTACAAATACTCGATTGGTTACAGGTTTACCTCATAGTTTGTTATTGTTACAAAGAAGTATAATAATCAGATAAAGCTAGTTACTAAGTACTACATCTTGCATATGGCTATGCCTTGTCTCCCAAGTAAATGATTTATTCTAGAATTTAACGGTGTTATTCTTTCGACGGTAGGCGATATGTCCGTCGACAACGAGACGTTTGTGGTAACTTCGTCAATCTCGAGATTTACCGATCCAATTCGGTTCTTTGGAGGTGCTCATAGGGATAGGGTATACATGCGTGAGTTCATATGAATGAGTATGTGCTCATGTTTGTGAGTGTGTGCGTCTGTAACTAGGATTTTTGGGCCTCTCGTGTAGCCTGCTTGGTACACCCCATTCCCATTTGGACTACTTTTTACACGGTGAGATACCTGGGTACCAATATAATATACACCGAAACTCACTATGTCCCAATTCAAAGTTTGCCGAATTAATTATTTTTTTCACTTTCAAATGCAGCTTTCTTTTTTCCCAGTTTGATATTTCAAATAGCCTGGTTGGTCACAGATTGATCTCCTAGTTTGTTATTGTTTCAAAGAAATATAATCAGATAAAGCTAGTTATTAAGTACATCTCGCATTGCTATGCCTTGTCTATCAAGTAAATGATGTACCCTGGTTTTTGGGCCTCTCATGTAGCCTCATCCCCATTTTGACTACTTTTATATATGGTGAGGTGACTGGGTAAGAGCAACTCTAATAGTTTGACAATTTTAGTTTGACAAAACATGAAATTTGTCAACTCTGAAATAGATATGTCAAAGCAAAAAATATGCAATCTCCAACAGTTCCCCATAATGACTTGGCAAAAACGGAAATTATGGACTAGTGGACCCGCTGCCTAGTGTTCCGCGTGAAAAAAGGAAGGAAAAAAAGGTCGCCGCCCAGTACGGTTCTGCCGTGAAAAAAAGAAGGAAAAAAATTACCTCCCCTTTTCAAGGTTGTCAAATTACCAAGTGCGGGCTCCTATTTGCATCTTTGACAAAAATGTCAAACCCAAATACCAAACTGTTGGCCACCATTTTTTTTATGTTTTTTGACAAAATTAGATATGTCAAGTCTAAATGTCACACTGTTGGAGTTGCTCTAACCAATATACCAACAACTCACTCTGTCCCAATTCAAAGTTTCCCAGATTAATTGTTATTTTCACTATACAATGCATCTTTCTTTTCTCCTATGCATCTCTATGTCTATCTATATCTCAATCTTCTAGATTCCCAAATTAATGGTCATACGGCTCTTGGTTCATCTCGCTAGAAAGAGAGAAATGGTGCCTATAAACAACGAAGCCATAAGAAGCTGCGCCAAACCGGCCTAACACATGTTGCCTCTACTTCTTCCCCTCATTTAATCTCAATATATATGGTATGATGGAGAAATATTTATATATTTGGTACCTACAGTCACACAAACTTGACACGTCTTTTGAGCACTAATGTCTTTTAAAATATATTTTTGAAGTCCTCCAAGTTTTTTATGCATCGTGCAAGTAGTTTCCGATACAACTCCACACAAAAAATATTCTGCATGCCTATAAAATTGTTCGAATAGGTATATTCATTTTTTCACAAAATTTTTAATCCCACAAAGTTATCTTTTATGTATATAATAGTCATCCTTTGTGACTTAATAATAATTAATTATAATAATAAAACACGTAGAGTCTGTTTTCAACAAAAATGAAATCCACCGAGTTGAACCTGTTCCCCAAACAAAAGAAATCGTGTTGGATCCAAATCCGTCTTGGCAAACCGTAGGTGGGCCCAAGTAATAACCTTCACCTCACCGGCAGCCGCGTCCGTTCGATCCGGATCCGACGAGGCGTAACCGCAGCGGCAGCAGACGCCAAACGAAAGAGGAATCGGGATGAACCGGCACCGACCTTGGGGTCCGCCTTTAAATAGCATCCCCACCCTATATCCGACGTCGCCGCCAAGAACACGAGCAGCGAGCGCCACTCTGCCCACACCACCCACACCACCGATCGAAACGGCATCTCTTCTTGGTTCGAAACGCCGCCGCTGGGTGACGTCACCGCCCTTCTCGAACGCGTGCAATGGACTGCTACTCGGCGCCGCCGATCGACACGCACAACGCCGCGGCCTTGGAAGCCGCCCTGCCGAGGAGGATGCCTTCGGCCCCGGAGGCATCCTCGTCCGGCCTCGGCCTGAAGAGGATGCGCGGCACCGTGACCCTATCGCTGAGGACGCCCGGTGACGACCAGGAGCCGCCCGCGCCCGTGGAGCTCTCGCTCAACAACACCACGCCTCCGCCGCCGCCGCGTCATCTGCAGGAGACGACGAAGCCCGCGACGGCTGTGCACGAGCGCGTCGTGCGGCCCCGCGGCGGCGGCGAGAGGGCCATCGTGTCCGAGGAGGCACACCGGGCCATCTCCGACATGGCAGAGCGGCTCGGGATCGCGGCGGGGGAGCGGGACCGCGCGGTGGAGGTGTACCTGACGATGGAGGAGGGGAAGGGGAAGGCGCACCACTACTACACCAAGGGCGCGGGGCGGAACGGCGAGGCGCTGTACGCGGCGTGCATCTACGTGGCGTGCCGCCGCGGAGGGGCGCCACGGACGTTCAAGGAGTTGGCGGCGGCGACGCGCGGCGGGCCTGCGGCGAGGAAGGACATGGGCAAGCTCATCACGCTCATCCGGAAGCGACTCGGGGACGAGGAAGGCGGCGGAGAGGGCGGCGGTGCCATGGACATGGGCGTCGTGCGCGCCGCCGACTACATGGAGCGCTTCGGCTCGCTGCTGGGGATGGACGAGGACGAGGTGCGCGCCGTGCAGCAGGCCGCGCGTAGGATGCAGGACCAGCTCGATGTCCGCCGTAACCCCGACTCCACCGCTGCCGCTATCATCTACATGGCCATGGGACGCCGCGCTGGCGGCGGCGGGAGGGACATCCGGGACGTGTCCGCGGCTACGGGGGTCGCTGAGAACACCATCAAGCAGGCGTACAAGGAACTCTGCCCGCACGCCGACATGCTCTTCGCCTGAACCCTGAAGTAGGGTAGGGCGACATTATTGACTTTGCTTGTATATATGGTTCCTTTTGGTTATAGGCTTAATAGCTGATCTGTTTCTTTAATGACATTCCCTTGTTTGCTTAACCGTGACGAATTCATCTGCCAATTGGAATATATCTGTAACCGAAACTGTCATTTGGAATATATCTGTAACCGAAAAAAAAATCTCTATCTCATCTCTAAATACTTGTGGAAATTCTAAATACTTGTTGTCCCTGTATTTGTTTTCTGTGCACAAGAAAGAAAAAAAAAGAAAAAGAAACTTTTAAAACTAAGAAAAAAATTCAAAATTTCCAATCGCTAAAGTTTTTAAAAAGTTTTCCTGGCAGTGCGTTGGCGAAGAGAGGGCTCCATGACTGGGGATCTCGCCGTCAAGTTTTGATGCGTTTGCCTGTTGCCGGCTTGCCGCCGCCGCCGGTGCGCTCGCTAGGCCGGAGTCGTTTTAATTAAGGCCCAAACCGGCTGTATTTTCTATTGGGCTTACTACTCAACCTTTTTTTAAAAAATATAAATCCTGTGGAGACTAAAACCAACCATCGAGAAGCTCAGCAGCAGCCTATGCCCTATGGGAAGTTGGTAGTGTTTATGATGCTTCCTGTGCATCAGTCATTTCAATTTCAATTTTAACTATGGACAGGATAACAGTCTGTTCGCCCACAATCGATGTGAAAAGCTCGTCAGTGTTCGCTGTCATCTTCCAAACTGTAGTACCACTCATATATTATCTTTTGTTCGTTAAACCATGTTAGTGTTAGCACGGACAATATACTAGTCATCTTATAGAAACTACACTGCAGAAATCCCACACACCTTAGCCAAAGAAAGTCGTTTTCGACATTGATTAGGTCCGATAGATCTCATTTTAGCCAAAGAAAGTCGTGGATCTTGCCGTCAAGTTTTTATGGGCTACACAGAAATCTACCAAAGCTACACAAAAATCTACTGCAGAGGCACTTGGTTTTGGTTAGGAATGCACGCCACAAGCCCACTTCCAAGTGTCCTACCGTCCAAGTCTACCATCCATCACGCTTTCTTGACACCACATATCTTCTACCATCAACAAAAGGCAGAGAGAGATAACCGCCACTAAGAAAATGTCTTGTGTAAGCAACTAGTTATTTATCAAAAACATAACATGGCCATGAAACTTATATGAGAGATACGGAGTATATGAGAGATGAAAAGGAACCAAAACTAGACAAACATGGCCTCTATATGTTGACCAAATAACTCAAATCCAGGCTGATATGCTGTTATCTAACTTAAAGCTCTGAAACACTAAATCTGTACTCCTGCTCATCACAAATACTGTAACATCCCAATGAAAACCAATGGATAGAAAATGGTCGACAGAACTAAGATCGCTTCCACCAATAAGAGTAATCAACAAACAGACAAGGCACATGGTTTCTTGTTTTATACACAAGGAGATTCAGCAATATGATACTAGCGTGTATACACAATTGAAGAATCAGGTTATACTTCAGCCTATTCTTCTAATCAAGTAAACTGACTCTGTTCTATGATAATTGATAAAAAATGACATGCTGCCTAGTTGATATCTTAACAGGATGAATGACAAGCAACAATCAGGTGCTGATCAAAGTACCTTCCAATTACCTGAGCAAATAAGACATTGTGCAGAGTTTTAGTTCTTTGAACCAAATTGCTAACCATTGAAAGTACTTACACTGACCTCTACCTCTTTATTAATAGAACAATATGTACTTAGTTCATTTGCGAACTTAATCATGACTCCATGAAATTCACATTGTCTATTTATTTGTCTCACCTAGTAGTCTCAACTCTCAACCTAAGAGCAATAACAGAAACATTAATGTTTTGCTAAGGAACACCAATCAAGGTACAAACTTCACTTATAAAGAGGCAAACATTGGTTAATAGCTTCATTGTAATCAATATTAAGTCACATAGCAATAACTCAGCTAACAAAGTCATGGATCCTCAATAAAAATTCATAAACGTGCAAAATATATCCATTTGATAATCCATTAAGATCAACACATCTTTGATTACTAGCGATATAGCCTAGCAGTCAGCATATTATTCAACAAACATCTCTACAAGCACCAAGCAGTAAGAGACATGCAAACAATCACACATATTTCAAAATTGCAATTTAAAACATCTCCAGGCATCCACTAAACAAAGTAGGATCCTTGCTCATTAACAACCTGAAAAGACTGACAACAAAGGTTGCAAGAAAATTGCTTTCCTGGTTTAGCTAATCCACAACCTCGCTATTGCTGAGTCAAATAGCCAACCAGAAGGGATAAACTCCAGTGATTCATGACAATTTCTTACAATACCTTAACTCTGAGGCTGAGCCATCAACATCTCCACCACATAGAGACTTCACAAACAAAGATAACAACCATCAGGAGACCCACAAGGCATAACAGCACAAACCATCCAAGCCGTGATAACTAGAAGTCTGGAATTATGTGTAACTTCGAAACAACACACCAAAACTCAATTGTCTCTCAGGTTCGTGTTCACAACTCTTATTAGCATATAAAACTGCGGAATCTAAAAGTACTTGCGATATAGGTTGCTCTAATGACACTACTACGAGTCCAGTACCACTAGTACCATAACAAAACGGATAACCCATTCTCATATAGGCCAAGCAGCAGATCAAAACTTCTCGCGCATCGGACCACCAGATTACCTCTTGAGGTTCAGCAAGACCACTGCAATGGCAGCCGTGGCAGCTGCACCAGCAGCCGCGGCAGCCACCAGTACGGGAGGCACCACGCCCTCATCCTTAGGCGTCCCGGACCTGGCAACAACCGAATCAAATTCCTCCTCCTCCCCGCCCTTGCCCTCGGCAGTGGCGGAACCCTTCAGGGTCTCGATCTCCTCCTCGAGGGCGGCCTTCTCCTGGTACGCGGTCTGCAGCTGGTCCCCGAGCCCTGCGCCCCTGCGCATCTCCTCCTCATGGCCAGCCTTCTCCGCGGCGAGGAGACCCTGGAGGCGCTCGACCTCGGCACGGAGCGTGGCGGCCTCGCTCTCGTTGGTGGCGGCGGCTTGCTCGGCGGCGGCGGTCTCCTCGCGGGCCTTGGACACGAGGACCTCGAGGCGGCGGGACTCGGAGGACAGGAACCGGTTCTCGTTGCCCACGGCATCGAGCTTCTCCTCCAGGTCGCGCTTCGCCTCGCGGAGGGCCTCGATCTCGTCCGCGTCGTGGAGCTTGGTCGTTCCGTCCCCGCCGTTGGTGGAGAACTCGAAGTCCGCGGCGGCGGCGGTGGGGGAGGCAAACGTCTCCTCGCCGTTATCCATCGGAAACCCTCGCCTCGTCCCCACTCTCTCTCTCTCGCGGCGGCGCGGTGGATGCGGTGCGAGCGTGGAAATGGAAATAGGAAAAGAGATAGAAAATGCGTTCGAAAGCGGAGGCGTGTCTCACCGAAGGAATATATATATTGGGACCAGGAAAAGCGATGCGGATGTTCCAATCGGACGGCATGGAGAAGAGGTTTCAGATCGGACGGCTGGGATTGGATATTGGGGGCGAAAGGCGAGAGCAAAAACGGGTGGCGTTCCACCCTCGCGGAAAAGAAGAAAAAAAAGGCTCGATTCGCTGTTGCCTCTGCGGCTCTGCCACAGGCCACAGCTCGCCGCGGACGCCGTCCCCGCTCAAGTGAAGGTCCGGAGTGAAGAGCCTTGCGATCTCCGCTGCGCGCGCGCAAGATGGTGAGATTGGAGCTCGGATTCCTATGTTTCTTTGGTTGTGAGGATCTGTAGACGTCTGTCTGTGTTTGAATCTTAGGGTTTTAGTTCTGTTTTAGCGGGAAGATTTAGCATCTGATGGGGTGCGATCTGCGATTCCCCTTTGTGCTGCGTTGTTTGATTACTTGCTCGTCCTGATCCATGTTCTTATGCTTAATGCCTCACTCGGATTTGGTGCCTACTGGTTTATTTGTCTGATTTCTTAGAAAGCGCGATGGGGAACTTAGCCCAAATATGTTGTCACTTAAGACTGAACAGGCTGTTTTGAAAATACTGTGTTTATCAAATGCAAATAACTGAATACTGGTGAAATTTTTGTGGTTTAGCTACCTTTAGAGATGAGCTGGAGTGGTGTTTGGAACTGACAGTAATTTTGACGCTCATACTGCTGTGTTTCATGCCGTGTATTTGCACATGTACATCCAAAAGAACAACAAAATATGTTCATAGCTGGTATCATTTTTTTAGAATTGGAGGAATCCTTCCCTCTCTTCTGTCATGTTTGATATCAGCAATTCAGCATGTCTTCTTTTGCCTTTGAAAAATTACTTCTCTGATATTTTGTGATAGCTTCCATGTCATTTTGACTCCCAATCAATCACCCAACTGCATAAGAACTTTAGGAGGATTTGAAATAAATCAGTATTGGTTATCTTTTTTTTTTGGCTTAAGTCTTTTAATGTTTCTGTTGAATTTGGTCTTTTAGGGAAAAGAAAATATCTTAAATTCAATTGAATTTAGGATGCTCAGACAGTCAGACGTATTGATTGGCTTTAGATATGGCACAAGCATTATCCAGTATCTGCAGCCATATTTGCATTTCTTCTGATGGAATTATACAATTTTGTTTGCCAGGCGGATCCAGAGTTGGAAGCTATTAGGCAGAGGAGGATGCAAGAACTAATGGCACAGCGTGGTGGGGTAAGATACCAAACTCCATGACATAAATTGAAGCTGTCACATGTAGATCTCATTGCTAACACAAATGCTTGTTTGGGTGCTCCTTAGTTTACTGTATTTTGATCTAATGTTAATTTTTAATTAGGCAAGTCAGCAGAATGCGGGCCAGCAAAAGGCTCAGGAAGATGCGAAACAGTATGGTCCATTCCTCCACCATCTTCTCATGCTATAGCTCATCATCTCAACCTATGTTCTGTGGAACCTGGGGAATACTGAATTGTCTTTGAATCTAACTCTCCATCAGGGAAGCTGAGGAACGCCGACAGATGATGCTTGCACAGATATTATCTTCTGAAGCCAGAGAGAGGCGTAAGATCTTGTAATCGAAGTCATGTAGATGTGTGCTTAATGCATTATTTAAAATCATTTACATTCAGATAGCTGATCCAGTTTTCAGCAAGTTGTTTCATATTGCATGGAAACTGTTATCTGTTTTTAGGGAGCTCTGCGAGTCTACCTGCAAAAGTTGGATAAATACTTTACAAACTTATTTTACTATATGCAATTATTGGAGTCTGTTAATTTCTCTCTTCTGAATTTTAGTTTCTGTCCTTTGGTAGTAGAAGGTTTAGAGTGAATTCAGCAGCGATATGTGGTTAGGGTCCCTTGCCCAATTCTGTGTTACGTCAAATCATGCTGTCATGGTTTCCAGACTAAGCAAAGGCACTTAGATTGTAATTGTGCTGCTACAATGTAAGCTGTTATTCCCTGTGAATGCTGTTATTTGCTTTTCATAAAGCAGGGCCAAAAGCCTTTGGTGTGAAAGTGTTATGTGTTTCAGCAGTTGTGTGCTGACCCAATAAGTGTATATTTTCCTAAAAAGAAACATAGTAACAGTTGGAGATCACCAGTATCCTTTCATGAATCATTGCATATTTTTCTTCATCATATATAGATATTGCAACAAATAAGGGGAAAAAAATGCATATTGGAAATAGAAGCTAGGTGAGCATGGAATTTTATTGATGATGTATGCCATTTCAAACAACCTACTCTTCTGATTCATTGGAAAGGATGGTTGATATGGCCTTTATTCAGTAAAGTATTCTATGTTTTTTATGTTTGTGTTACTAGCAATGTGGTCTAAGATGAAAATGTCTCTTATCTAGAGCAACCGGCATAAATACTGAAGGGCTGCACTGATCAAAATACTTCATATAAACATTAAAGTATAATTGTATCTGGGTGACATCAATATACGAAGAAAATGAAAAATACTAATCATGTTGAAGTTCAATTTGTTTGTTCATCTTTGGTTGTAGTTGATCATGACATATTTTGCTTGTATGAGTAATTTAGGTTTCTGCAGAGGGTTAGAATAGATATTTGTTGTTCCAGAAGTAGATGCTGTTACTGTTAGATATAAATGTTCTGAATAGCAAATATATTTGTAAATCTGCAATGCTTATTTTTGCATGAATTTGACAGTCTCCCGCATAGCTTTGGTGAAACCTGACAAAGCAAGAGGGGTGGAGGATGTTGTGCTGAGAGCTGCTCAAACTGGTGGAATATCTGAAAAGGTAATAGTTAAGCACAGATTCCTTTGTCCCTTTGTCTACCTTTTGGTGCTTCAAGAAGTCAATAGAGCAACCATATAAAAATTGCTGTTTTTTTACAGGTGTCTGAAGAAAAACTTATCTCCCTTCTGCAGCAAATTAACACCCACACAACAAAGCAAACCAAAGTTACGGTATGTAGAGCATGGTGGGTTTTTTTTATCAAACTGTGAACATACTATTCTTGCATGAGTCCATCTGACTCATAGTGAACAAAGCTACTGTGCGTGCCTCCAACATTGGGTAGACTTCTGTCGAAACTGTCTTAGTTTTCAGCAGAAACATGCAAGAGTAGAACCCCAGAGATTTCTATTGTCAGAACAAGTTATCAGTCTTGTTAACTCTTGTTTACCTCACTACAGATCCAGAGGCGTCGAAGTGTCCTTGACGACGATGATTAGATGCGACCTGCATGCAAAGCTTTGCTTGAGAGTGTATGATGCGCTGGTGATTGATTAAAAGCTGTACCGAACTGTTTTGCTTATGGACAACAGCCATCAAAACTTGGTACTTAGTAGACTATTTCATGGATTTTCGGTTGTATATGATCCGATGTCTTATTGGTGTGTGCCCCATTGTGGACAGTCGATACTGGCCGTGTTTATCCCTGAAACTTCCTTGATGCAATGCATTTATTATTGGGTGTTTGTCTCCACTTCGACCCTGTTAACCCAGACCCGGCCTCATTTTGTTTGTCTGGTCGAGGTCAGTTCTAGTGTGTGGTGTGGCACTGATTTTGCAACTTTGGTTGCATTGCTTGCGACTAATAAATGACTTGTCATGTGCAATGCGCTATAGATCCATCATCCATGCAGTGGAGGCTATGCGTGCCAGTGCATGTGCCCTTTACCGCATAACTACTTTCAGCTTTTTTCAGTTTATTATTTCTTATAAAACACTATTCAATCAGCCGATTTTTTGGCCTGTACATCGATTTTTTCCTCTTCTCACATACTCCTTTCTTTTAGAGTGATTTATAATTTGGAACGAAGCCTGAGTGACTTATAATTTGGAATATTTTATTTGTTCGGAGGCTTTGGTTCGGTCTAAAATGGCGCGCAATGGCACGAAGGTCGTACGTGTTGGCCAGGAGGGAATGTCCCTCCCCGTCGCGTCGGGCATCGTGGCATCAGCGTCAGCGGTGCTGGTGCAGCACGGCCGGCCGCGGCGTGTACACCGACTGCCGAGCGCTGCCACCGCACGCAAGCGCGCTGCCGCTGCGTACCTGGCTGACCACCCCACGCCACCCTGCTGCAGCCAGCCACATGCATCCATTCCAACGAGAGCAGCTAGCGTCCAGGCCGGCCGGCCGGCCGGCTTCCTGCCCCCACAGGGACGACGACGGACCAGGGCACGGAGCCAATCCCCGGCCGCTCGAAGCGCACGCCGCATGCGTCCGGCCAAGCCCCACCGCCCATGCCGCCCGCGGGCCAGGAACAGGAACGGGGACCGGCAAAAGCCTGCGCCGGCGTGGCGTCCGCGCATGCTCATCGCAGGCAGCTCGCCCGTGCCCCCATCGCGCCGCCGGCAGTGGTTGGTGACCACGAGTGATTGCAAAATTTGCTGCTGCGACAGAAAGCATATATAGATCGATAGCCTCAAATAGCTTTTAGAATCATCAATGACCGTTGTTAACTAACCAGTTACTACCAATCAATAGTAGGTAGACAGAAAAAATGCATGTATACAGCTCCCGGACCGTACGGCTTCATTCCCTCCCTGCTTGCTGCTTCAGTGACCAATCACCAATGGCATCCTTGTCCTTCCACCTCCACCGCCAAAGCATCCACCTCCCCACCGCCAGGACGCGCACCGGCTTGAACTCACATGCATGGAGCCCGAGTCCCGCGGCGGCTAGCGATGATGGGTGGTGGATGCCTTGGACTCGACTACATCAGTGAGCACTGACCACCATGGAGTTTCGGCGGCCTGGAATTTGCATTGCAGGCGAGAAATGAGATGATTGAATGCTAGCTCCTCGGTTAAAATCTACTAGCTTAAAGACGTAAAAACAGTATGCAAAACAGCAGATTTTAACAACAACAATGGACCAAAACAGTATGACTTTCAACGTTCAACGACGATCATTTCGTCCCGACCACAATAGTAGAAATGGCAATGGACCTATGTAGTAGCGTATTTTCCAGCACTGACAGGACTGTTAACACAAAACTGCATGGGCCTTCAATTCAATTTATCAGTACAGATGGGCAGTGGCAGGCGAGGCGTGCCACCAGCACGCCAATTGTCAAACGCAGACTGAATTCAAGCTATTTTTCGAAACTTTTAAAATAGTGCTGGTCAAATCACAGGCAAGTGTAGTGGCAGAGAGTACACCACTGCAGTTGCGCCTTTGCAACGATATGATATGATTGCACGGCAAAGGACCAAACAGGAAGGTCCATATATAGGACGTGCAGATGGTGTAACAGGGGGAAAAAGGCAAAGGCAATTGGTTCGGTTGCCATCAAGACGGCCCAATTGGCCCACACAAATCTTGGCACACATGACACAATTTATGGGCACTCTGTACGGCTGCAAGGCAGGCACAGCAGCAGAGACCAATGCATGCTCTACTAGACCAGAGTACAGTGCTGCTCTACTCTTGTGCAATGTCCATCTCAACAAAAAAAAAAGTCATTGTGTTCCATTGACTGGCTAAACAGAAGTTACTAGAAAAAGATTCACAAATGCAGTGCGCATATATCGATCTCCTGTAATTGTATACGGAGTAGTAGGATGTTCTATATACCATGCACAGGGGCACAGGGCAGGTAGATGCAATCAACGGGCAAATGCACAACCACATCTGTTCTCAACTTTGAATATGAAACTTAAATTCCTAGCTAGCATCCAAATAAAAACGCTAGTACTAAACTGAAGAAGAAGAAGAAGTATTTCCGACATAAGTACTAACAACAGGATTATGTGCTCAAGTATAATTTCCTTGATAAATCAAACACTTTGTACCCAATGACTCAACTTTTCCCTTTGTCAAACAATGTTGCATACTAGTAAGTGCTAGCCAAAGGCTTCAGAAACCAAGAACCATCAACATCTACTCTAGTTCTCTAGCTAGCTACGCATGCATTTCCGACCATGTTTTTTTTACTTATAAGACGGACATGTGATTGATACAATGCAGGAAAGAAAAATAACTCTAGTATGTTCAAATCATTATTATTAAAATAAACCTTTGATGCAAAGAACTCTAGCATATTATTCCACATGCGCATTCAAACCTTTGTTCTAACTTATCAAGAAAAAAAGAGAGAGAAGTTCTTTTCTAAAGAACTCACATACAAATCATAGATTCATAGCTCTATGTATGTCCTTCCATCCTGCCCCCTTTTCTCCCTTCACGCCATGATGAAAAGTAAACGAATATTCGCAACAGGCACAACAACAGCATAATAAGAGAGTAACTGACCTGCTGCTGCTCATCCTGCTCTCCCCCCTGAGTCCATGGATGCCCGGGGGCAGCTCGGTGGCCTCGCCCCCCTTGTCCGCCATTGCCATTGCTGCCGTCGTCTCTCCTTGCAGCCGAGCCACCGCCCTGGGCTTCCAAAGGACAGAGCAACGGAAGAGGAAGAAACCGCGGAGGAGGAGAAATGGGAGGAAGCTGAGGAGTGAGGAGTGAGAAGGAGAGAGGGAGAGCGGAGTCTGTGTGTACTGCTGCACTGGTAGCTCTGTACGTACGCAAGGAAAGGGGATAGCCAAAGGAACGGAAGGGGGGCAATGGCTGTCAGCTATTATTTCTGCTTTTTCACCGGCCTGCACAGTCAGTACGTACTGCTTTGTATGCTTGCTTGCTACACCACGGCATAAAGACGGCAACACCGCTAGAAGCTCTCTCTCTCCTCTGTCTGGAACGGAACTGCAAGTGTTGTTGGACTGATGAGATTTGTTGAGCCGGCTGTCAGTCTTATCAAGCGGTTGCGACTGCAAAGCACACCATCGTGTCACATCAGCAGTCAGTCAGCAGACGGAGGGAGGGAGGAAGACCCCGGTGGGGCGGGCCCACTCATCATGGCCAGGCTCCCCAGATGCAAGTTTCAGATATTTAGTTGTCTGTATCAAGGTCTTAGTCTGTCTCTCTAGATGCAAAAGGCAGCCTAGAGCCTGGCTCTCCAGATACGGATTTCATTTACGTTTCTGGTGAACCAGGCTCGCATGGTACAACATAAGTTCTGTTAACGATACTATTAACATTTGATTAGTGTGTATTAAACGATATTAGCATATTTTAAAATAGATTAAGATACTAAAAGTAAAATAAAGCTATTAGAGTGCAGTTACATAAGTTAAAAATTATAAAATCACTTATTTTTTTAATTTTTGTTTCATACAATGCGGCTTTATGCAGACAACCAAACACCATCTCTTCTCAATCAGGCTCTATATATATAGACAACCAAACAACAATATTTACATCTCCACAGCCTATCCACAGCCTATCTCACGGAAGTCTGATTCTCAGATACGAGCCAGGCTCCACTCAACAACGAACCAAACGCCCCCGAAATCTCTCTCTCACAGAGTCACAGGCTGCTTGCGCTCTATGCAATGGCAATTCCAATGCTCTACAGCTCACAAGCATGACCTCCCTGATGGCCACGACCGTGCACCATTGGCTTGCATAGTTGCATGCATGGTTCATACTAGTATAGTACCTCACTGTTTCAGGACCACGTAGTCATAGCGAAAGAAGCTCCTCTTTCCGGTTTGTTTGCCTGCCCTGTCTTTGAACTTGGAGCATGCGCGCATGCACGGGGCACGGCGTCTGTCTGAGTCTCTCGTCTCGTGTCTGAGCTTGCGCTGTGCGTGATGACCGAGCAGCACACAGGGCACAGTCACAGAGTCAGAGAGACGCGGCTTTGCTTGGCTCTGTCTCGTGTCTCCAGAGCTCCTCTGCCTGCCCTGCCGGCAGCTGCTTGCTTTAATCGTGCGCGTCTCAGGAAACGGGAAAAAGGACCGCGAATCCAGAGAGATAGCCAAAGATATGCCTGTTTGCTTTCCTTTGAATTTTGGCTCCGTCCGTCTCTGCAGCGGCCGGCCATGCATGGGGGGGTTCAGGGTTTGAACCGTCCTTGGTTGGGTGGGTCTCTGCTGATGTAGAGGTGGCACTGCTACACTGCTACTGCTATACTACTAGGGAGGGGGAAGAAGTAAGAACAGGCCTTGGTCGCCTCACTCTTGATTCCTGAATCTTGATGGTCTGGTCTCCAATAGTCTAATTCGTGCATGCATGCTGTAATCAAAGTAATATGTCAATTTCTTTGGACTTGGACTTACAGTTTACAAGTAAGAGGAAACCACAACTAAACATATCCTAAGCCCTATAACAACATTTCTTCAGTACAGACGGCACGACGACGCTGCAAGTTAGGCCAGCAGCCTCCTCAGTTTAAAGAATGACCTCGTAATTTAGGGGTCAAGGACGGTTTAAGCATGAAAAGGATGCGTTAGGTTTTCCTTTCACACCCGTCCTCACAACAAGAGTAGTGCGTGTATATTTTTTTAGGAGATTTATGAATCATCGCTCTATTCACTTGGCTTATCAGCCATCGAAACAACAGTCAAAAACAACATCAATCAGCCACCGAAACGCTATCATGCAGATGGTGGCGTTTAGGGGTTGTTTGGTTCTGATTGCCCGCTAGTGTTCGTCACAACCAAACTTCAACAGACAAAAAAAATAGTCATTATTTGGCTAGGCACTGATGTTTGGCGGCCTTCTTGTATTCCCACCACACTTGTAGTTTTACCTTTGTCTTAAATTAAATATTTCTATATTTAATGGTTGGTTTCTAGAGTTGATAACAAAGGTTTTGGCTTTGATCAAAACTAGAAAAAAACAACCGTTTATAAACGGAGGAAGTATATATTAGTCTCGAAGAGTAATTCTACAAATATTATATTTATTGATATTTATAAATTACACTAGAAAATCATATCCAGAATCGTGTTAAATAAACCGTATCATTGTTCAAAGGGAAATTTTGCTAATGGACATGCAAAGTGACATCTCTTTGCTAGTGGACATGCAAAATTTCACGATTTGCTCGTGGACACTCTGGTTCTTGACAAATTTGTCGGTGGATATCGTGCACAATAAAATAATTTTATAAAATAGATATAAAATCATATAAATACTCAAAAAATATACTATTAAATTTTCTATGCTCTACATGATGAGAACTATATATTAAAAATATTGTTTTGCACTAAAATGATCATTTTTCCCCTCATCATCAATAGACAAAGTTAACCATATTTATTTTTTTCCATATATTTGTAGAACACTAAAAATCTTGGAAAACTCATAGAATGTATACATCACCAAATCATTACTATGTTAAAAATATTAGCTCAATATAGTAAATTTTAATATATCAATTAAGCTTGACAAGAGATAAATTTATAACTTAGTGATGCTAAATATACCATTATAAACTTTATTATTTTGATCTAATATTTTTTTGCATAGTCAAGATTTGGTTATATATACATTATGTGATTTTTCCAAGATTTTTTGTGTCATACAAATATATGAACAAATTAACTATGGTTAACTTAGTCTATTTATGATGAGGGGCAAAATGATCATGTTAGTGCAAAACAACATTTTGACTATATAGATCTCATCATGTAGAGCATAGAAAATTTTGTAGTATAATTTTTAGGCATTTATATGATTTTATGTCTATTTTTTAAAATTATTTTGTTGTGCATGGTGTCCACCGGCAAATTTGTCAAGAACTATAGTGTCCACCAGCAAATCGCAAAATTTTGCATGTCTGTTAGTAAAGAGGTGTCACTTTGCATGTCCGGTAGCAAAATTCCCCTTGTTCAAACGTCAAGAATTATGGAAACATAGGGAATATATTTAGTTTGGCTATACTTCGGTTGCAAACAATATGTGAGAACCTTGATAGTGTGAACCATACCGGGGAAGTTGATAGTGTGAGATATCAATATTTGGCAATGGATCTGCATGCCTCATTGAATTTTGAACCAAATTTGTGTGATTTTTCAAAATTTGACACTAATCCGTGTGAGTTTTTCAAAATTTGTTACCATGCACGTGAATTTCTTCAATTGCACTGTAAGAGGGACACGAGTGTGGTAACAAAGAGGAGGATCGGAGCGAGAGATAAAGGGTTGTAGGTGGGTTTGTACCCTGAGGTGATGAGATGAAGGAGCTTAGAAGAGGGAATAAGAAAACTTATGACAGACAAGTGAATCATATACTAATTGTGGAGATATAACTCGTATATGGACGCGCTTTGCAAAGGTTTGTACCTGTAACAACAGTAGACTGTATTATTGAGCTTGTTGTAGCTAATACAAACTCTTGCCACGCACCATGGGCGGATCCAGCCCTGTTCACTGCTATCAGCTGACAACAGTAACTTTCTCTAATTTCTATTATATATGAAATCTATCTATAGTGTAATAGAGCTGACACAAGTGAGATGTTAGGCTGGATCCGCTACTGCCCACGCACGCACCTGCCGAGCTGGCTCCGGCATACCGGCCACCGCTTGCATGCATGCATGCAACCTATGCAAGCAGGATGGATTGTCGTTCTACTCACGTCTTCAGACTTCTGTTCAGCAGTTCAGTCAGCAACGACGACATAACACCGAACACGCGGAGGCGGAGCAAGTCCGCCACCGGACCCAACCGGCGGTAGTGAGGCGGCGGGTTTCCCGCGGGCGGCGGCGGCGCGAGCTTCTGCTTCCCGGTCACACCGCCGGGAGATGAGACGACGACGTCCTGCAATGGCTCGTGATGCCCCGGTTGCGGCCTGTAACCAGGCTGCGGCACCGGCGGCGCGAGCCCTCCCGGCCTGCTCACGCCGGCGGGCAGCACGTTGAGCTTCGGAGGGACGACGGCCGCACCGTCGTCTTCTTCGTCGCCGCCGCTTGTTGGTAACACTAACACCGACGGCACGCCGCCGACGTGCTGCGCTTGCGTCGAACCACCTGACGATGGTCAATAGTCAGATATCGGAACGAAGGCATCAATCAAATCAAAAGAAGCTAGAATGAAACAGACGCGTGCATCGATCAGCGTGCACGTAAGCGCACCGAGCTCTCGTGCTTGGAGTTGCTGCAGTGGAGCAAAAATGAGCAGGAGGAGCGCCAAGAAACGAAGCTGCTTGTTGGGAGAAACTGATGAGCTCTCCATGTCCATGGCGAATGGCCTTGACGTGCGAGACGACTGGTTCTGGTTGGTTGGGTCGATCTCTCTTGTGTGGTTGTGGACCTGTGGAGCTGGAGTTCAGGAGTTGTGGTTGTGGTCTGGATTATTGCCTATACATATACACTCGATCTGAGGAGAGTACGGTACAGTGCTGGATTAGTGGTTGTGTCATGCGTGTGTGGACGCACGGGCCGGGGCAAGTCAACTCTTCGTTTCTACGCTCGACTGGTTCGGTTCGGGATTGGGACAATGGACGACCAGGACTGCAAGAAAGACAAGAACTACTTTTACTTACTTACTTACTTAAGTAGTGGTGTACAGTTGCTATCTCACAAACATTGATAGCAGCTAACAGCGCCAATCATCGAGTTGTTCTACTACTATTTTCAGAGTGCTCGAGTTGTTGGAGCAACGACTGCCCTCGAGAATTGTCTAAGAATTATTTGCAGCCGCGCATTCGACAGAAGAAGCGACAAATAATATCTATTAGAGAATACAAATCTGTATATTCATTAGAGTGAAGCGTTTACATATATAGGCAACAGATAGAAAGCCAAGGGTCGGAAGGCCAGAAGGCTACACGGCTAGAAGGTCACACGACACACACGACATAAATATATACATAAGCTAACACTCCCCCGCAGTTTGATCGGGAGCATGACGAACGTTCAAACTGGACCGAAACTCTTGAAACACGAACGTTGGAAGGTCCTTGGTGAATATGTCGGCATACTGGGATGTTGTAGGAACATGGAGAACCCGAACCTGACCAAGGGCAACACGATCCCGAACAAAATGTAAGTCGATCTCAATATGCTTTGTGCGCTGATGTTGTACTGGATTGGTGGAGAGGTACACGGCACTGATATTGTCGCAGTAGACAACGGTGGTTCGATGAGGGGGTGGCGAAGCTCCTGAAGCAGCTGACGGAGCCAGGAGGCTTCAGCGACACCATTTGCGACAGCCCGATACTCAGCTTCGGCACTAGACCTGGAGACAGTCTGTTGTCGCTTGGATGACCAGGAGACTAAATTGTCACCAAGAAATACAGCATAACCTGAGGTCGAGCGGCGAGTCTCAGGACACCCAGCCCAATCTGCATCTGAGTAGACAGTCAACTCATCAGGCGGAGAGCGGCAAAGAGTCATGCCAAGTGAAATAGTACCCTGGAGGTAACGTAAGATGCGCTTGAGAGCAGCATAGTGGGGCTCTCGAGGATCATGCATGTAAAGGCAAATCTGTTGGACGGCATAAGAAATATCCGGACGAGTGAAAGTAAGATACTGTAGAGCTCCAGCCAAACTGTGATACTGTGTAGGGTCTTTGACTGGGGTACCATCTCCAGATAACTTTGAGTGCACTTCTACAGGGGTGTTGCAAGGCTTGCAAGCACTCATACCGGCACGCTCCAATATATCAAGTATATACTGGCGCTGAGAGAGAAACATACCATCATCTTGGCGGCTAACAGATACACCAAGAAAATGATGAAGTTGGCCCATATCAGTCATTGAAAACTCATGTTGTAATGCCATAATAATTTGTTTAAGAAAACCAGCTGAAGAAGCGGTGAGCACAATGTCATCAACATAGAGTAACAAATAGGCAACATCGGACCCCAAGTGATAAGTGAATAACGAAGTATCAGATCTGGCCCCTACAAATCCAAGAGACAAGAGATGTGACGTGAACCTGTTATGCCATGCACGAGGGGCCTGCTTCAAACCATAAAGTGATTTGTTCAACCGACAAACATAATCCGGATGAGAAGGATCAGTAAAGCCTGAAGGCTGAATACAGTAGACTGTCTTTATCAGAGTGGCATGTAAGAATGCGTTCTTGACATCCAGTTGATGAATTGGCCAATTATGAGACAGAGCCAAAGAAAGAACCACACGAACTATCGCCGGCTTAACCACTGGACTGAAAGTCTCATCATAATCAATACCTGGGCGTTGAGTAAAGCCACGCAATACCCATCGGGCCTTGTAACGATCAAGAGTCCCATCAGCTTTTAATTTGTGGTGATAAATCCATTTACCAGTGACCAAGTTGACACTCGGCGGGCGAGGAACAAGTGTCCAGGTGTTGTTGGCGAGAAGAGCGTCAAACTCATCCTGCATGGCAGTGCGCCAGTTAGAGTCCAATAGCGCATCACGAACAGAGCGTGGCAGCGGTGACATGGACGAGACATGGAGGTTGGGGCGATCCACTGATTGAGCGAAGCCGTCTTTCCCACGCGTGCGCATCGAATGCGCATTGACGACCGGTGGGATCGGAACCGGTCGGGTGGAGGTGGTGCGGCCAGTACCGCTGGCAACAACCTGCGTATGAGATACAGGGGCAGCAGTACCGGCATCAGCAGATGTCGTCGAGGGGTGGCCAGCCCCGCTGGCAACAACCGGCGTACTGGACGCAGGGGCAGCAGGGCCGGTATTAGTCGTAGGCGGCTCGATGGGTGTGTGCTGGGGAAGTTGACGCAGGGACAGTTGGGTACTAGCAGCACCAGGCACAACATTGGCACCACCAGCAGCACTAGGCATGGCGTGAGCACCGGCAGCACTACTAGGTGTGCGTTGGGTGCTAGTAGCACTAGGTGCTACAGGGCCATGCAGAATCTGCACATGTCCTTGTACGTTGGGTGTGGTATGTGCAGGGGCGAGCATTGTAGCACCCGTTGTGGACGCCGGAGATCCTGCATGCTGCACAACACGGGCTCCAGGAGGAATAGGAGCATCATCATAAGATGTCAAGAAGTCTAGAGTGGAAGGAGCCATATGTGTCGTTAGACATGTCCGAGAACGGGAAAAAGGACTCGTCAAAGACAACATGACGGGAGATAATAATCCGATTGGATTGAAGTTCAAGACATCGGTAGCCCTTATGGTCGGAGGAGTAACCAAGGAACACACATAGGGAGGAGCGAGGTGAAAGTTTGTTAGGAGCTGTGGAGGACATATTGGGATAGCAAGCGCAGCCGAACACACGAAGATGTTCATAGGAGGGCTGGGTGGAATGGAGGTAGCTAAACGGCGTGAAGAAGGCGAGAGTTTTAGTGGGGAGGCGGTTCACAAGATAGGTGGCGGTGTGAAGGGCTTCCACCCAATAAACCGGGGGAAGACTTGCCTGGAACAATAGGGAGCGCAGAATATTGTTCAGGGTGCGAAGGGAGCGCTCGTCTTTGCCGTTTTGCTGGGAGGTATAGGGACATGACATACGAAAAACAACACCATGTTGGAGGAAGAACATGCGGGCCGAAGAATCGTCAAATTCACGACCATTGTCACACTGGACACTCTTGATGGTGGTGTTAAATTGTGTGCGTGCATAGGCAACAAAATTGGAGAGGGTAGAGAACGTCTCGGACTTGAGGCGAAGTGGAAAAGTCCAAATATAATGCGAACAATCATCGAGGATAACGAGATAGTATTTGTAACCAGAGACACTGACCACGGGAGATGTCCAGAGGTCACAGTGTATTAAATCAAATTTATGTAAAGCTCGAGAAGTAGATGAACCAAAAGGTAGACGCACATGACGACCAAGCTGACAAGCGTGACATATGTGGCCCAGATCATCCTTATTACATGAGATGGCATTGGAGCTAACAAGCTTGGACAGAGCTTCACGACCGAGGTGTCCGAGACGACGGTGCCAAAGGGAGGAGGGGGGCTGCAATGAACGCAGCGGCGCTGGTGGAGTGTGTGAAGAATGGGTAAAGGTCACCGGAGCTATTGCACCTGGCGATCACGTTCCTGGTTTGCAAATCCTTCACAGAGAGGTCAAACGGATCAAATTCGATAGAACAATTGTTATCGGTGGTAAAACGACGAATGGAAATCAAATTCTTGATAATATGAGGGGAGACCAAGACATTATTAAGAACGAGATCACGGTGCGGCAAAGAAAAGGAATGAGATCCGGTGGCAGTAACGGGAACTAAAGTCCCATTACCAACAATGATAGATGAAGGAGTGCATGATGAAGATGGGAAAATTGTGGACAGGTTGCCAGTGGTGGAGGTCATGTGGGAGCCTGCTCCGGAGTCGGCGTACCACTCTGATGTCAGAGGCGGGGTGAGTGTCATCAAGCTGAACGAGTTCGCCAAGGAGTTCGAGTCGAACGAACCGCCGTGGATCGGGTTTCAGTGCGCCGACAACTGGAACGCCGGCTGTGGAGCCGGCGACGGAGTTGGAGCTCCCCCGTAGTAGTGACCCGAGGGGCCACCATATTGTGGAAGACTGTAGGTGCCGTAGGGGCTGAACGGCATGGCGGTGAACCTAGGTGCGGCGAACGCCGGTGGTGGCGCCATCGGTGGGCGACCAGAGCAGTCGTAGGGCCACATCTGCACAGTCCCCGCCCAAGGATGAGAGAAGGACGGGTGCAGGCCACCAGTGGAGGGGGGCGCGCCGCCGGATCGGCCACCGCGGCCGCGGCGGCGGTTGCTGCGCTGGCCGCCGCCGAAATTGGATGCTGGAGTCGGCGGGCGTGCTGGAGTCAGCGGACGCACGGATGGAGGGCCACCCTGGCGGGCTGGTGTCGAAGTAGAGCCGCCAGGCTGTCCTGGGCGTGGTGTCGGAGATGACCCAGGCATGGCGACCAGCGCGGACGGCGGTGATGGCGGTCGTGCCTCCTGCTCGATCTCTTCCAACAGAAGGTGAGTCCGGGCCTCCTCAAAAGTGGGGAACGGACGATGCATCTTCAGAATAGACACCATATGGCGATATTGGCCGTTGAGGCCGCGGAGAAGCATGAGGACCATCTGACGATCACCAATAGGATCTCCAAAGTCGTTGAGAGACGCCGCCATGGACTCCAGGCGGCGGCAATAGTCGGTGATGCTCATGGGTCCTTGGCGCAAGTTGCGAAACTACGTCTCGAGGAGGAGCGCGCGGGATTCGCTGTGGCCGAGAAACTCGTCCTCCAGGAACCGCCAAGCGCTGCAAGCAGAGAATTGATGAAGTATCAACGACTGTAGCAAGTCACTGGAGATCGTGTTGTAGATCCATGTAAGAATAGTGCAGTCCATTTGTGCCCATACAGGGCGCTCCGGCAGAGCCTCGTCGTCGAGTACGTGGCTGGTAAGGGCGTACTTGCCGAGCACCACGAGGAACAGGCCGCGCCACTTGCCGTAGTTGTTGGCCGATTGCTCCAGCACGACGGGAATCAAGTTCTTAATGTTGGCGACGGCCGTGGCCTGCGCCCACAGGTTGGCCTGGTCGGCCTCATGGGCGTCCAGGGCAGCAGCCTCTTCGGCAAGACGAGCCTCTTCCTCAGCGCGACGGGCCGCGGCTGCAGCGTCAGCCATCGGACGCAGCAGGCAGCGAGTAGAGGGCGCTGGCGAGAGATCGGCGGCTGTGCCTGGCGAGCGAAGCTGCAGCGGCAGGGACAGGCGATCGGTCGGCGGCAGCTTTGGGTTACGGAAGCGTGAGCGTGGTCGAAACCGCAGCTGATACCATATTAGAGAATACAAAACTGTATATTCATTAGAGGGAAGCGTTTACATATATAGGCAGCAGATAGAAAGCCAGGGGTCGGAAGGCCAGAAGGCTACACGGCTAGAAGGTCACACGACACACACGACATAAATATATACATAAGCTAACAATATCGTTCATCACCAGGACTTGAGATTACAGGAGCACATACTTAGTCAGCAGGCCGGATAAAAGGCGAACCAAACAGTCCCTCAGTTCGCTTTCTCCTACCAGTCATACAAAAGGCTTCAATTGTACGCATCACTCAAGGCTTGTTTAATTGAAGCTGGCCATTGCTGCCTGGGCCAGGTATCCATCCACACTAGTACTATGATGCAGTTGTCTCGTAAGCGGTAAGCCTTCGATCACTTGCCACCAATCGATCAAGTTTTCTTACAAAGTCATCATCTATGCATCCTGCGAGGACTCGCACACGAATCAAAGGTGTATTTGTATAGTATATAGTAATACTTTCTTCATCCTAAAAAATACAATATAATGGCAGGGATCAACTTTGGACCTATTTGGTTGTCCTGCTTCACGTACCCAACCTACATTATAGTGCATTATAGTGAGCCATGTAAAGTTGCTTGAGGAATGCTTTTGTCTTTCTACATTTACTATAGTGCTTGGACCGGCGAATACAATTGCATATGGTGGATGAATTGCGTAATTTCAAGGTTTCTTTTAATACGCATTTGTTCAGAGGGAGTAACTAACTCACATCGTCAGAAGTTACTAATGTTCGAATACTATATTTCACGAAATATAGTATTCAAACATTAGTAACTTCGTGAAATATAGTATTCGAACATTAGTAACTTCTGACGATGTGAGTTAGTCTGATGATGACCAATAGAGATAATGGTTTTATTTGGAAACTAGTGGTAGTTTATGGTCCTGCGTATGAGGACCTTAAACAATCTTTTTTAGAAGAGTTAGACTCAGTGATGGATAGCTGGAATGGCCCAACTCTGATAGGTGGAGATTTTAATTTAGTCAGGTTTAGTTCAGACAAAAGCAATGGTGTCTATAGCATAGGTGGGCTGATAGTTTTAATGAGTGGGTTAGTAAGTGGGCTCTGATTGAGTTGAATCCCCAAAATAAAAGTTCACTTGGACAAACAATCAGGAGCAACCTATTTTAGCTAAGATAGACAGAATCTTTGTTAATAATCTTTGGGATGCTGCTTTTCCTTTATCTAGTGTTAAGGCTTTAGATAGATTGTCCAGTGACCATAACCCTCTAGTTTTGGATACTGGGAACAACAACTGTTTTGGTAAGAAGAGATTTAGATTTGAGAAGTGGTGGTTGGAAAATAAATCCTTTAAAGAAGTAGCGGAGAAAGCTTGGTCTCTCCCTTGTAACTTAAATGGTGTAGATAAATGGCAATTTAAAGTCATATCCATGAGAAGGATGGTGAGAGGATGGGCAGCCAATGAGGTGGTTGTACAAAACAAAGCTAAAGTAGATCTTTCTAAGGAGTTCACAAGATTGGAAAGTCTTGCTGAAATTAGAGATCTAACTAGCGCTGAGAGAGAGAGAGTTAGAGAATATAGAAAAAAACCTAGATCAGATTTGGAGGTTGGAGGAGATCAAAATTAGACAGAGATCCAGAGACAGGAATATCCTGGAGGGGGATAGGAACTGTCGGGTACGAAGGTAAGGGGTACCCTAAACCTTTCGATAAATTAACGCTAAACATAGCAACCATTTTTAAGGCAAGGATCAGCCTACTGATTCGGTAAGACACGGCCCATCAATCGAGGGCCCCCGCTACACCGACCGCGGAAACCAGCCACTGGCCCCGGCTCTACCTCGACGACGGACGAGGGGTCGAACGAACGACCCCCCGGCTCTACCTCGACGACGGACGAGGGGTCGGACGAACGACCCCCCGGCTCTACCTCGACGACGGACGAGGGGTCGGACGAACGACCCCCCGGTTCTACCTCGACTTCGACCCCCTCAACCTGTCGACGCCTCGACCTTCCAAGCGCCGTCGACGGACGAGGGCTCGATTGACCCAACCACTCCGGCATGGGTAAAAGTAAAACCACCTGACGACATGGGCGCCTGCGTCCACTGTCAAATCCGCCAACTCCCCGTCTAGTCCCCGACTCCCGACGACTGTGCCGCCACTGCCGCCACTACGCAAGTACGGACCTCTACAGTACCCCTCGGAAAGTGAACAGTGCGGCCCTCGACGACGGCTTCGGGAACGTGACAGAGTCATGCGGGGCTCGACCCCCCCCCCCTCGACCGAGGGCTCGACCCCCTCCTCTTCAACAACTCCGGTACGGAAGACGTCCCATCTGCCCCGTCCCGCTTCGGCCAGGGGACTTCTACTGATGCCACGACCGGGGACGTCTGAAGGACGGGAAGACCACGCCGCCACAGTGCTCGATGTCTCTTCGCCAACACTGTGCCGTGGATGCGCCGCCCATACTTCTACTATTAGGACCCTGTACCCTCGAGTCTCCCCCTTGGTCTATAAAAGGGGGACGCCGAGGTAGATGAAATGGGGGGCTCTGGTCAGAGACTTCTTTTTCCAGGTTTCTCTTTGAGGACTCCGATCCGACCTCGGTTCTCAAGGACCCTAGACCACACCACACACACAGCCGCTCGATCGACCCCTCGGGTGGCCGACTCCGTGTAACACTGCTTGTACCCCCCCTGTACGAGCACGCTTTGGGTGCGAGATAATACAAGTCATCCTCCCCCGCTGGACGTAGGGCCTTCTTTTCCCGAACCAGGATAAATCTTGTGTCCATCTTGCATCACGTCTGAGAGAGGGAGCACGCGATATACAAATTTACTCGTTGGTGGTCTTGACCCCCGGGTCATAACACCGACAGTTGGCGCGCCAGGTAGGGGGATTCGCGTGTCGATCAACTCCGAACTACTCTCTCAGATGGATTCCACCATCCCACCGTTCCCGTTCAACACCGTCATCTGGTTCGGCAGTCTAGGGTTCGTTTCTACGGACCAGGGCGACTTCATAGTCTTCCCCTCCGCCCGTGGCGTAGACGTCAGCAGTTCCGCTGCACCTGAGCCAGCTAGGATCAGACGACGGCCCCTCCGCTTGCGACTCTGGCTTGCGATCAGGAGGAGGCGCGAGCGACTTCGACGCGCTCGCCGTCGTGTGAGCTCTGGGGTGCCGGATACCGTTCCCTCGGCCCCAGCTGGCGACACGGCCCCCTCTCCTAGGGGTCCGCTTGACCCACGCTTGTGGGCCGAGGGCAGGCGTCTTCCCGAGTGGGACTTCGACTCTTCTGCGTCATCGTCCCCGGAGGCTCCCGTGGCTTCTCCGACACCTACGACCCCGTCACCACCGCGCGACCCGTTCCCGTACGGGCTCCGCAACAGCGCCGGGCTCTACTCTGCTTTCGCAGGGCAGCGAGTACGTACCTACGACGAGTCTCCATGGACGCTTTCATGGGCGACGATCGATCCCGTCACTACCCCTTCACTGGGCGAGCCAGAGCTGCCCCGTACGTGGGGCACATTACGGCGGCGCCTGGAGGAGGAGGAAACAGGCAGGCTCTTCCCCCACTTCTAGCACGCCGATTTCGACTCGGACTCTCCCGACGAGGGTTACGAGTCCACTCGGGAGTGCTTCCATCTCGACGAGCAAACCGTCCTTCAGGACGACGTCGACGACACAGCGGACACCGAAGAAGGGAGGGGTGCCAACGCCACGCCACCTCGAGACGCCGTCCCCCCAAATCCCGATAGAGCCGATCCACCCCCCGACGTCC
Source organism: Microstegium vimineum (assembly GCA_022036555.1). Lineage (NCBI taxonomy): Eukaryota > Viridiplantae > Streptophyta > Magnoliopsida > Poales > Poaceae > Microstegium > Microstegium vimineum. The sequence continues at coordinate 4,999,264 of CM039127.1, forward strand.
AGATTACGCAGGTCCGAGAGCTCCTCGGCAAGCTCGAGGAAGAGCGCCTGCGTCTTCAGCAGCTCGAACATGCCCTCGAGCGGGATCGAGGGCGTCCTCAGGGTGGAGGAGCTCGCGAGCGGGCCCGGGAGGTCCATCGGCAGATCGTCGAGGAGGAGAACGCCGAACCCCGAGTCTTCAACCGCGCCAGTCAGAATGTTGTAGCAGCCGCGATGCTGCTCCACGACATGCCGGTGCCATCGACCCCCCATGCACAACGTATTAGGGAGGAAATCCAGGGGCTACTCCAGACTGCGGCCGTCCAGCAGGCGGAGAGCTCGGCCTCGAGGCGTCGAGGGGCTGCCTCTGAGCGGCAAGCAACGCCCCCTCGACAAAATCGGGAAGCCTCTGTCCACCAGAACAAGGCGCCCCAGGGCCAGGTTGAGCCACGACCAGTCCGGGAACGCCTCGTCGACGACCTCCCCCCTCGAGTGAACAATCGACGTCGATACGGCGACGCCGAGGCTCGAGGCTACAGCGCTCACCGAGGCGGGCGTTACGACAGCGACGAAGATCGATGTCGGTCTCCGGAGCCACCGGGGCCTCGAGTCTTCGGAAGGACTATCCGGCGGGCCTCCCTGCCAGTACGCTTCCGTCCACCCACCAGCCTGATCAAATACAACGGCGAAACCAAGCCAGAGATCTGGCTTGCCGACTTCAGGCTGGCATGCCAGCTGGGGGGAGCCAAAGATGACCTCGTCATCATCCGACAACTCCCATTGTTCCTCTCCGACACCGCTCGAAGGTGGCTCGAGGAACTACCCCCGGACTTGATCCAGGATTGGTCCGACCTGGTTCGGATCTTCGAGGGCAACTTCAAGGGCACCTACGAGCGGCCGGGCAACTCCTGGGACCTTCGCGGCTGCAAGCAGAAACCAGGAGAGACCCTCCACGCCTTCACCCGCCGATTCTTGAAGCAGCGTACCGCACTGACTCACATTTCCGACCACGAGGTCATCACGGCGTTCATCGCCGGGACAACCTGCAAGGAGTTGGTGCGGGAGCTGGGGCGAAACATCCCCAAAACCGCCAACGAGCTCATGGACGTCATCGCCAACTACGCGGCTGGCGAGGAGGCCGTTGGCGCATTCTTCCAGACTCCCCCAGCGAAGGGGGAGGGCAACGCGGACGAACCCGGGGGCTCGGACGATGGGCCCAAGAGAAACAAGGGGCCCAGGAGGAACAATGACGGCAACGGCGGCCGGAAGAAGAAGAAGAAGAACCAACCGGGCTGGCGCAACGTCGAGCCCAACATCGAGCACGACGACGACCCCGACGACCTTGTCGCTGCAACGGACAAGCGGAAGCCTCGAGGGCCCCCTCCCGACGGGGGCGTCTTCGACAAGATGCTGAAAGAGCCTTGCCCCTACCATATGGGGCCGGCCAACCACCGCCTCGAGGATTGCCGCATGCTTCGAAGGCACTTCGTCCCTCCTGGTCCCAGGAGAGACGATGGCAAGGAAGATCCGCCCTGTGACGTCCACGTCAGGGGCGATGTTCAAAAGGGAGGCTTCCCCGAGATCCACGACTGCTACATGATCTACGGGGGACCCTCGACCCGCCTCACCACGCGCCAACGCAAGAGGGAGCGTCGAGAGGTCTTCTCCGTTCAGGCCCAGGCCCCACGGTACCTCGACTGGTCCCACACGCCGATCACCTTCGATCAGGACGACCACCCCGAGCACATCCCCAACGCAGGGGTTTACCCGCTCGTCGTCGACCCGATCATCCTCAACACCCGCCTCAGCAAGGTGCTCATGGACGGGGGGAGCAGCCTCAACATCATCTACGCCGAGACCCTCGACCTCCTGGGGATCCCGAGGACCATGCTCCTGCCCAGCGCGGGGGGGTTCCACGGAATCGTCCCGGGGAAGAAGGCACTCCCGATCGGCCGCGTCAAGCTACCGGTCTGTTTCGGCGTCCCCTCGAACTTCTGAAAGGAAGAGCTGACCTTCGAGGTGGTCGCGTGGCGAGGCACCTACCACGCCATCATCGGTAGACCGGGGTACGCCAAGTTCATGGCGGTCCCGAACTACACCTACCTCAAGCTCAAGATGTCGGGGCCCTCGGGGGTCATCACCGTCGACACCTCCTACGAGCACGCATACGACTGCGACGTCGAGTGCGTGGAAAAAGCCGAAGCCCGTGAGGATTCTGCTATCCTCGCGGCCCTCGACGACTTGTCCGGAGAGATCCCCGACCCCAAGCGCCACGCTGGCAACTTCAAGCCGGCGGAAGACACGAAGACCATCCCGCTCGACCCCGGCCTCGAGGATGGGAAGGTGCTGACGATCAGTGCCACCCTCGAGCCCAAATAGGAAGCCGTGCTCGTCGACTTTCTCCGAGCGAACGCCGACGTGTTCGCATGGAGTCCCTCGGACATGCCGGGCATCCCGAGGGAAGTCGCCGAGCACTCCTTGGACATCCGAGTCGGGTCCAAACCGGTGAAGCAACGCCTGCGCCGCTTCGATGAGGAGAAGCGCAGGATCATCGGGGAGGAGGTCGACAAGCTTTTGAAGGCCGGATTCATCAAGGAGGTACATCATCCCGAGTGGTTAGCTAATCCCGTGCTTGTAAAGAAAAAGAATGGGAAAGATAGGATGTGTGTAGACTACACCAGTTTAAATAAAGCATGTCCCAAAGTTCCTTTTCCTTTACCCCACATCGACCAAATAGTAGACTCCACCTCGGGATGTGAAACCCTTTGCTTCCTTGATGCGTACTCCGGCTACCACCAAATAAAGATGAAGGAGTCCGATCAGCTCGCGACCTCTTTCATCACCCCTTTCGGCATGTTTTGCTACCTCACAATGCCCTTCGGCTTGCGGAACGCCGGGGCCACCTACCAGCGATGCATGCTCCGCGTCTTCGGGAAACACATAGGGCCGATCGTCGAGGCCTACGTCGACGATATCGTGGTCAAGTCCAAAACCGTCGGAAACCTAGTCGGAGACCTCGAGATTGCGTTTGGGTGTCTCACGACTAACCGCATAAAACTAAACCCTGAGAAGTGTGTCTTCGGGGTCCCTCGAGGCATGCTCCTAGGGTACATAGTTTCCCAACGCGGCATCGAGGCCAATCCCGAGAAGGTAACCGCCATCACGAGGATGGGCCCGATCAAAGACCTCAAGAGTGTGCAAAGGGTTACTGGGTGCCTTGCCGCCCTCAGTCGCTTCATCTCGAAGCTCGGAGAAAAGGCCCTGCCCCTTTATCGACTCCTGAAGAAGACGGAACACTTCACGTGGACCGCCGAAGCTGAGGAATCCCTCTCGAGGCTCAAGGCCTTGCTCACCTCGCCCCCAGTCTTGGTCCCCCCGAGCCCGGCCGAGCCCCTCCTGCTTTATGTCGCGGCAACTACGCAAGTAGTCAGCGCGGTCATAGCAGTCGAGAGGAAGGAAAAAGGACACGCCCTGCCGGTTCAGAGGCCTGTCTATTTCGTGAGCGAGGTCCTTTCCGAGACCAAGACGAGGTATCCCCACATCTAGAAGCTGCTATACGCGGTCGTCCTCACTCGGCGGAAGCTCAAACACTATTTCCTGGGCCATCCGGTCTCTGTGGTTTCATCTTTCCCCCTCGGAGAGATAATCCAGAACCGGGAGGCATCGGGAAGGATCGCCAAGTGGTCCGCCGAGCTCATGGGGGAGACCCTCTCCTACGCCCCTCGGAAGGCTATCAAGTCTCAGGTACTGGCAGATTTCGTCGCCGAATGGACCGACACCCAACTACCCCCGGCGCAGGTGCAGAGCGAGCTCTGGGTCATGTACTTCGACGGATCACTGATGAAGGCGGGAGCAGGTGCAGGATTGCTATTCGTATCACCCTCAGGGGTCCATATGCGATATGTCATCCGCCTCCACTTCCCCGCCTCCAACAACGTCGCCGAGTACGAGGCCCTCGTCAACGGCCTGCGCATCGCCATCGAGCTCGGGGCCCGACGCCTCGACGTGCGAGGGGACTCTCAGTTGGTGATCGACCAAGTAATGAAAGACTCGAGCTGCCACGATCCTAACATGGAAGCCTACTGCAAGGAGGTTCGAAAGCTCGAGGACAAGTTCTACGGCCTCGAGCTCAACCACGTAGCCCGTCGGTACAACGAGGCTGCCGACGAGCTGGCCAAAATTGCGTCTACTCGAGGGACGGTCCCCCCCGACATCTTCTCGAGGGATCTGTACACACCGTCCGTCGACCTAGGCTCGGGGGCTCCCGCCCTCGAGCAAGGGGTTGACCCACCCCCCTCGACCGATCCCCCCTCGGGCGGGGGAGAGGTCATGGAGATCGACGGGGCCGTCACAGTGCCAAACCCTCCGACGGATTGACGCGCGCCCTACCTCGAGTACCTGACGCGAGGCGAACTCTCGGAAGACCGCACGGAAGCTCGTCGAGTAGCTCGACGTGCCAAAACCTACGTCCTGTACGGGGACAGCCGCGAGCTATATCGACGCAGCCCGTCGGGTGTGCTCCAACGCTGCCTCACCCTCGAGGAGGGGAGGGCACTGCTGAGGGACCTACACTCGGGGGCTTGCGGCCACCACACGGCGCCGAGAACCCTGGTAGGAAGTGCCTTTCGACAGGGCTTCTACTGGCCCACGGCAGTCAACGACGCCACCAAACTCGTCCGATCCTGCCAGGGATGCCAATTCTACGCCAGGCAGACTCACCTACCCGCCCAAGCTCTTCAGATGATACCCATAACTTGGCCGTTCGCAGTATGGGGGCTCGACATGGTCGGTCCCCTGAAAAGAACCAAGGGTGGGCACACTCACCTTCTCGTGGCTGTCGACAAGTTCTCGAAGTGGATCGAGGCTCGGCCCATCGCCAACATCCAGTCTCGGCAAGCCGTGCTATTCTTCACCGACATCATCCACCGCTTCGGGGTCCCCAACATCATCATTACCGACAATGGCACGCAGTTCACCGGCCAAAAGTTCCTGGACTTCTGTGACGATCACCACATCAGGGTGAATTGGTCTGCAGTTGCCCACCCTCGAACTAACGGTCAGGTCGAGCGTGCCAACGGCATGGTTTTGCAGGGCGTCAAGCCAAGGATCTTCGACCGACTGAACAGACATGGAAAAAGATGGGTCGAAGAGCTGCCCGCTGTGCTATGGAGTCTCCGAACGACACCGAGTCGAGCTACGGGGTTCTCCCCGTTCTTCTTGGTCTATGGGTCCGAGGCCGTCCTCCCCACCGACCTCGAGTACGGGTCCCCTCGACTGAAAGCCTACAGCGACAAGCCAACACAGTAGCCCGAGAGGACTCCCTCGACCAGCTCAAGGAAGCTCGTGACACGGCCCTGTTCAAGTCGGCCCAGTACCAGCAGACGCTACGACGCTACCACGACAAGAACGTGCGCAAAAGGGACCTCAACGTCGGCGACCTCGTTCTGCGCCGTCGACAGAACAGCAAGGGGCGTCACAAGCTGACACCACCTTGGGAGGGACCCTTCATCGTGGCAGAGGTGCTGAAGCCCGACACTTACAAACTGAAGAACGAGAAGGGAGAGATCTTCACCAACGCGTGGAACATCGAACAGCTACGTCGCTTCTATCCCTGAGGCCCCAGGGCCTTGTACATTTCCGCATTTATGTACAAATTCCCGAATGAATAAAATGTTCTCGAAACACATTTCACGTTCGTTCATAGCCCGAAGGCAGCCTCGACTTTGCCCGGACAAAGTCGAGCTCCCCTCGGGGGCTGGCAGGGGGTGCACCCCCCTCCCAGGTCTCCGAAAAACTCGAACGCTTTCTCTCGAAACTCGACCCCCTCTCGTTTCTTCGCCTCGGGCACGCTTCGTAACTAGGTAAAGGCGCCTCAAACCCCCTAAGGGTCGAGGGTGTCGTCGAGTCAGGGACTCACCTACGCCCTAGGGCTACGGTATCCCTACTCGCCACCCCCCTTCCGGGATAAGAGCGTGCGTCGAATACTTAAGTTCACGAGCGTCGACTCAGGCAAAGAAAAGCAAGGAGAGCCCGAGAAGTAGAAGTAACGAGACAACCCATCCGCAGCACAAAGGTAGCCTCGACTTTGCCTCAGCAAAGTCGAGCCTCCCTCGGGGGCTAACAGGGGGGGCACCCCCCCTCCTAGGTCTCCGAGAAACTCGAACGTTTTTTCGAAACTCGACTCTCCCTCTCGTTCTTTCCCTCGAGTACGCTTCTGGACTAAGTAAAAACGCCTCGAGCTCCCTAGGGGTCGAGGGTGCCGTCGAGTCAGGGACTCACCTACGCCCCAGGGCTACGGTATCCTTACTCGCCACCCCCCTTCCAAGGATAAGAGCGTGCGTCGAACACTTAGTTCACAGGCGTCGACCCAGGCAAAGAAAAGCAGGGAAAGCTCGAAAAAATGAAATTAACTCTATGCACATCGATCAAAACACATTATATACAAAAAGCCCTCGGGGGCTTGGCATTGTGTTGGTACATTGGCCTAACTATTACATGGACTTTTTTTGTCCAGATATGGCTCGCAGGCCTGCGACCACCCGTCGACATCTCCCGACGACTACTCATCCGCCGAGGGGATCACGTCGGGCTCGAAGAGTTTCGCCAGCTGACCTCCGGGCACCTCCGCGTGGTCCATCAGCTCCTGACACCTCGCGTCGTTCTGCTCCTCGGTCAGATCCGGGTCGGTGGCGAACCCGTCGACAACGAGGTTGAGATCCACGTCGTAGAAGGAGTTGACGACCGCGAGGGCCCGCTTCACCCCCACATGCAGGGCGGCTCGGACGTTCTCCGTCACCCCCCGCGTCATGGCGTAGAAGCGGCGCAGCAGGGATTCCCCCCGAGTGTCCCCCTCGAGCTCCGGCTCCGGCTTGACCGAGAGGTCGTCGCAGAAGGTGTTGATGGCGGCCGAGAGCGACGCGTTGAGGTTCACCTCGGTGCTCAGCAGGCCCTGAAGATTGTCCAGGTCCTTTTGGGCGCGGGCGTTCTCCTCCGCAAGCTCTGCCGAAACAAGCACATAACGATCAAAACCCGAAAGCAGAAAAAGGGTCGAGACAGGACAGACCCCGCAAACACCCGAAACACTCACCTTGGGCCTGCACATCCAAGGCGGAGTAGGCCTGCTCGGCCTCCTCGAGCTGATGGCGGACGGCGTCAAAATCAGAGGACTGGTCCCTGACTTGGGCCTCGAGACCCTCGATGGTCTTGTATGCCTCCCCGAGGGCCTCCTTCTGCTTCATCGCCACCATGCCCAAGGAGGTCGCGCGGGTCCGAGCCTTCTCCTCCGAGGTGGCCAGAGCGTCGCGCTCGCGGGAGAGGGCGTCGAGGTCTCCCCTCAGCCGGGCGGCCTCCTCCGTGGCCTTGCGCTGGGCCTCGACGGCGGCATCCCGCTCTTGCCCAACGGCGATGGTCGACCGAAGGGCATCATCGAGCTTCTCCTGTGCCGACGACAAGGCCTCCCGGGCTTCCTTCTGGACAGCCTCGTAGCCGGCCCTCGCGTAGGCGACCCTCGACTCGGCATCCTTCTGGATAGTCGCCGCCTCCGCCTTCGCACGAGCGGCCTCATCCCTCGCCTTCTCCAGAGAGGCGTGGAGGGTCGAGAGCTGCCCCTGTACCCGGAGAATGTACCGGGACTTCTCGTACGACCTCACCCGCAGCGACTGACGAGGATAAAGGCGAAAATCGTCAACAAACGGCAACCAGGCAGTGCAAAGCGCTATCTAAGGTGGAATAGAACCTACCTCCATCCCCTCGCGTATGTCCGCGGCGGCGACCTCCGCAGCGCGACGCACCGAGTGCTCGAACCAGCCCCGGAGCTCCTCGACGTTCTCCCACCGTCGAAGCTCGGACTGGTCGTTGAGCGTGAGGAAGAGTCGCTCGGGGTCTCGAGGGTCCGCCACCTCGAGAACCTCCTGGCCCCACGCCGCGCTGCGGGCGGCGATCCTCTGCTCCATCGGCCCGGTGACGCCAATGCGCAGGTCCCCCCTTCCTTGGTAATCGGAGAGGGGCGAGGTTTCCTCCTCGGCGCCACCTCGCGAGGACGTCGACGGCCCAGCGCGATGAAGGGCTCCGAAAGGTTAATACCTAGCGAGACAAACCTACCGCGTCTCGAGTGAATCAAAGTGCGACTTACCTTGAGCTACCGACCCCCAACCTCGAGGGGAGGTCGAGCCACCTCCGGCTCCGCCCGAGGAGCCGCGATGATGGCCAGTTCCGCCGGGTCCACCAACTCGGCCACCATCTCGTCCACTTGGGCGGGGGTGGACTCCATCAGCATCCCACCCTGAGCCGGCGCGGATGGGCCCTCGACGCACTCGAGCTGGAGTCGAGCCTCCAACGCCGCCAGACCCTCGGGCCAGCGCCCCGGCGTCGGGTGAGCCGGGGCCTCCCGCTCGGCCGCAGGAACCTGGGCCTCGACCACCTCCACCTCCTGGGCCGCGCCCGATGTCGGTAGGAGCTCCACGCCCCCCGGGGCGCCGGACGCGACCCCTTCCGACGGCCGCGCAGGCTCCGCGGCCGTCGCTTCGACGGCTACCACCGCCGGCGGGTCCGCCTCCTCCGCCGTTTGGGTAGGCGCTGAGGCCCCCTGTGCCTCCCCCCGCGCCGCCACCTCCGGGGTCGTGGCTGCCGGTGCCGCCTCAGGGGCGACCGTCGAAGGGGGCGGGGCTGCCGGACCAACCTCGATGGCGGCTTGCACCACAGCCCCCGTCTTTAGCTTCTTAGCAGGGGAGGGGAGCGCAACCCCCAGCCGGCGCTTCGACCTGAAAAAGGAGCACGTGCGCGATAATAAGCACGAGTCCTCACCAACGAAAAAAGGAAAAACGCACAACAACTACGAACTCGACTTACCCTCTCGGAGCCCGACGCTTCGGCTCGGCGCTCGCCGGGCTGGTCGAGCTCTGGGATGCCACTGCCTGGGGGGCGGGGGTCGAGGCGGCACTCGCCACCTTCCCCTGGGCAGGGGCCGGCGGCGCCACCGTCGGCTTCTCGTTGGCCCCCACCCGCGCCGACGGGTCCGATGCCCGCGCGCTCGACGCGGTGGGCTTCGGGGGCTCGCTCGATCGACTCTTCGACGGCGACGCCACCCTCGCCCTCTTGCCGGTCTCCGCCTGCACCGGCGGGCCCGGCACCCGGGCGGTCGACGCAGCGGGCGTCGGGGGCTCGCTCGATCGACCCCCCGACGAGGGCCGCGGCGTCTGCGACCGCGTCCGCCGCGGCGCGACTTCTGGCAAGGCCACGGGGCGCTCCGCCCGTGGCCCAACTTCAACAGGAGGGGCCGACTTCGAGGTCGACCCCCCCTCCCCACCGGTAGCAGCAGCCGCCTGCTCAGGCGCCGTCTCCTCGTCCTCCTCCTCGTCCTCCTCGTCCTCCTCCTCCGAGGGCGACAGCTCCTCATCGAGGCCCAACCGCCTCTGTTGGGCCCGACGCTGCTTCCTCTGCTCTTTCTCTAGAGCCTTCTTGGTCTTCCTCTCCTTCTTCTTGTCCTTGTCGGCCTTCTACTTCTCCGCGCGGAGGCGGTTCGCATCCCTCGTGGCCCGGTCCTCCGGCACCGGCGGAAGCGAGCGCTTGTAGGACACATTCCCCTGCGGGACGCAAGGTGGTCAGAGAACAAGCAGAAAGGACGGGAGGGGCGGGCGCGAGGACTTAAAGTAAAAGGAAGGATCTTACCAGCTCATAGAAGCCCTCGTCCGGCTTCATGGGGACCTTCGCGACATCCTTGAGGGCGAACCCACCCCCCCCCCCCCCCCGCGAAAAAGCGGCGGACGCGGCTGGCCACGCGGTCTGGGGTCAACTCCTCCTCGACGAAGCGGCACCCCGACACATCGACCCCCGGACCCATCTCGTCGAGACGGAGGGGTCGAGCCATCAGCGGCAGAACCCCCCGTCGGTGGAACGCTGATGCAGCGATCTCCGCGGTAAGGCCCTTCTCCTTCAGACGCCTGAGCGCGTCTAGCAAGCCCGTGAGGTGTTTTTGCTTGTCCGTCGGAACTCCGTACCTCCAGCGCTCGGGCTCGGCGTTGAGTGTCCTCCCGGTGTACGCTGGGAGCAGACCGTCGTTGTTCCTCAGGTAGAACCACCCCGAATGCCACCCGGAATGGCTCGAGGATGGGTTCGCAGGGAGCCAGAGCTCAGGCCGCCGGGCGTAGATGCTGCAGCCTCCGGCCCTGACCTCCCGACGGACGCCCTTGCTGATCGAGGTGGTGAAGAGGTTGGCCTTGAAGATGTGGAGCCACAGATCCCAATGGGGCTCGACCCCCAGATAGCCCTCGCACACCGCGGCGAAGACCGCCGCCTGGCTGACGCCGTTAGGAGTGAGGTGCTGGAGCTCCACTTCGTAGTGGTGGAGGAGCGCGCGCAGGAAGCGGCTGGGTGGAACCCCCAGTCCCGCCTGGTGGAAGGCCTCGAGCGACACCACGTACCGCTCCGGCGGGTTGGGCTCGGCGTGGTCCGGCGGCGGAGCTATCCACTCCGGCCTCTCCGTCGAGGTGACGGGCCGGAGAAGCCCACTCTCCACTAACCCCTCCAGATACGACTGACGGACCGAGGAACGAGGCCAGGCGCCGGCGCCGAAGAGCTGGAAAGTGGCCATGGGAACGGTGGGTTGCTCGGGTTTGGAGGCGGAAGGTACGTTCCCTATCTTTCTCTTTCTCTCTCACTCGCGCAGATTTCCTGCTCGCGGGACGCCTAAGGCAGAGGCGGAGAGAAGAAGGCGAGGAAGACGAAGGCAAGGAGGCGGGGAAGGAAAGTGCGCGTAAAGGGCACCGTATGCCTCGCCCTCACTATTTATACGCGGAAGGCCAACGGACGGATCCGGCACAGGCAAGAGAATCTCCGCATTTAATTCGCTTGTACTTCCTTCCTCGTATTCCCTCCAGGATAAGGCGTAACGTCCCATCATCGGGTTCCGCGCCACACTCCGCGCTGTAACCGCACTGTTGCGCCGAACGGACACCGCCTAAAAAGGCGCGCGGACGGAAACGTCGCCTTCGAGGGTAAGGAATCTTGAGGCAGCAAGAGCTGGCCCTCGAAAGAGGGTTCGACAGCTACCCTCGAGTGCCCGAGGCCAGAAATTACCTCGGGTTAGGACCTCGGTCCGCCCCCAAAATCTCGAGGGGACAAAGGCCGGCCTACGAACGGGCTCGATAGCCCCCCTCGAGTACTCGAGGCCTGATAAGGGCCTCGGGTCGTCAACTGCAGATCATACATGGCCTCGAAGGGATAAAGGCTGGCCCGTCCGGGGGTTCGACAGCCTCCCTCGAGAGCTCCGACACAGGTATGTCCCCAAGTTCAATACAACAACCACCTGTTTTTCCCCTCGGCGGTCCACAAGGTCGGACTCCTCCTCCTGAGGATAGCGTCGGATGACGAACCATCCGTCAAATCTTGAGGGAGCGAAGGATGGCCCTTACATAGGGTTCGACAGCCGCCCTCGAGTACCTGAGGTCAGGAAGGACCCATGGTTATCGGACTCCGGTCCACCCCCAAATCTTGAGGGAGCGAAGGCTGGCTCCACGAACGGAGTTCGACAGCCGCCCTCGAGTACACGAGTCAGGGATGCCCCCGGAGGCTCGAGAACGAACTCTCGAGACCCCCTGGGACATATCTGAGGCATACCTAGGAACACCTAAGGATCCCTACGCTGGGAGGCATCGAGCCACCAACTCCTATCGAACGGGGTTGGCACCTTGGTGGTCCATATGGTCGTGCTTAGCGAGCCGTACGGCTTGCTTAACAATGAGAACGCCTCCGGGCCGCTAGTCGATCCCTATCGAACGGGGTCGAGTTCTCACTCGGATTTTTACCCGTACAGGGCACCATTTCTAATGGACTCATGCCCGAGAACAGCTCACCGAGGACTTCGGGCTCGTCGTCCTAACGAGGATAGCTCGATGCTCTTCACCCCACGATCCGAGCGAAAGGATCCGTGGGAAGGACGCTACGAGGTAGTGAAGGCCTAGCCATGCGAGGGCTCGAGGGCCCGACTACGCACGGCACCCCTCGACGAAAGAGGGTCGAAAACTCGTAACCTGGCAGACAGAGTTGACCTCTCGGGCGAGGCGCTCTGACTCCAGCGGTGCTCGAGGGAGCGAAGGCTGGCCCTCGGTAGGGTTCGACAGCCGCCCTCGAGCACTTCTCTTTGCAGGAAAAGGAACGGGATCGACCCCTTGACAGGGTGCCGCGTCTCCAGGTATCCTTTAAAGACCCCACTACATAACGTATTTTAGCCCCCAGAGGAGTTCTAAATCACTCCTCTGGGGCCTCGGGGGCTACCCCGCGGGGTGCGCTGGCGCGCACCCCCCGGAGAATCGGATTTCTCACTAACCCTGCAGGCCAAGGATAAACCCTCTGGACAATTCTTGCTCCCCCCGAGAAACGCGTATCATAGCCCCCAGAGGAGTTCTAAATCACTCCTCTGGGGCCTCGGGGGCTACTGTCGGGTACGAAGGTAAGGGGTACCCTAAACCTTTCGATAAATTAACGCTAAACATAGCAACCATTTTTAAGGCAAGGATCAGCCTACTGATTCGGTAAGACACGGCCCATCAATCGAGGGCCCCCGCTACACCGACCGCGGAAACCAGCCACTGGCCCCGGCTCTACCTCAACGACGGACGAGGGGTCGAACGAACGACCCCCCGGCTCTACCTCGACGACGGACGAGGGGTCGGACAAACGACCCCCCGGCTCTACCTCGACGACGGATGAGGGGTCGGACGAACGACCCCCCGGTTCTACCTCGACGACGGACGAGGGGTCGGACGAACGACCCCCCGGTTCTACCTCGACTTCGACCCCCTCAACCTGTCGACGCCTCGACCTTCCAAGCGCCGTCGACGGACGAGGGCTCGATTGACCCAACCACTCCGGCATGGGTAAAAGTAAAACCACCTGACGACATGGGCGCCTGCGTCCACTGTCAAATCCGCCAACTCCCCGTCTAGTCCCCGACTCCCGACGACTGTGCCGCCACTGCCGCCACTACGCAAGTACGGACCTCTACAGTACCCCTCGGAAAGTGAACAGTGCGGCCCTCGACGACGGCTTCGGGAACGTGACAGAGTCATGCGGGGCTCGACCCCCCCCCCTCGACCGAGGGCTCGACCCCCTCCTCTTCAACAACTCCGGTACGGAAGACGTCCCATCTGCCCCGTCCTGCTTCGGCCAGGGGACTTCTACTGATGCCACGACCGGGGACGTCTGAAGGACGGGAAGACCACGCCGCCACAGTGCTCGATGTCTCTTCGCCAACACTGTGCCGTGGATGCGCCGCCCATACTTCTACTATTAGGACCCTGTACCCTCGAGTCTCCCCCTTGGTCTATAAAAGGGGGACGCCGAGGTAGATGAAAGTGGGGGCTCTGGTCAGAGACTTCTTTTTCCAGGTTTCTCTTTGAGGACTCCGATCCGACCTCGGTTCTCAAGGACCCTAGACCACACCACACACACAGCCGCTCGATCGACCCCTCGGGTGGCCGACTCCGTGTAACACTGCTTGTACCCCCCCTGTACGAGCACGCTTTGGGTGCGAGATAATACAAGTCATCCTCCCCCGCTGGACGTAGGGCCTTCTTTGCCCGAACCAGGATAAATCTTGTGTCCATCTTGCATCACGTCTGAGAGAGGGAGCACGCGATATACAAATTTACTCGTTGGTGGTCTTGACCCCCGGGTCATAACACCGACAGGAACATTGCATACTTCCAAGATGGAGCAAATCAAAGAAGTAGAAAAAAGAAGATTGAGTTTCTAGAGGGCCCTGCTGGTCATGTTTATGATAAAAAAGGGATCATGGGAGTTGCAGTTAGCTTTTATAAAGATCTGTTTGCCAAGGAATCAGCTCCTAAGGCCAGTTTAGGCTTGAATTTTTTGGGAAGTAGAGGATAAGGTTACTGGAGAAGAAAATGAGTTGTTAGTTGCACCCTTTTACAGAGGCTGAAATCAAAGATGCCATCTTCAGTGGTTATGCAGAGGGGGCTCCTGGTCCAGATGGTCTCCCCTTTCTTTTTTATCAGAAATTTTGGGATCTTCTTAAGAGAGATATAGTTGAGCTGTTTGAAGAGTTTCACGAGGGTAGTTTGGATTTAAAAAAGCTTAACTTCGCTTTAGTTACTTTGATCCCCAAGGTAAGGGAGGCTTCAAATATGAAGCAATTTAGACCTTTTTGTCTTCTGAATTGTAGTTTCAAAATTTTCTCTAAATTACTTACTAATAGAATGACACCTGTGGTTCAGAGGATAGTTGCTGATAACCAATCAGCTTTCATAAAAGGGAGATATATTCTAGAAAGTGTTGTAGTGGCACATGAAATAGTTCATAGTATTCATAAAAGTGGTGAAGCAGGAATGGTCATTAAGCTGGACTATGAAAAGGCTTATGATAGGGTATCTTGGATTTTTCTTTTTGATTTGTTACTAGCTCGAGGCATTGATCCACTTTGGATAAAGTGGATTGAAAACATTGTTATAGGAGGATCAATAGGGATCATGGTAAATGGAGAAGAGAGTACCTACTTCAAACCAGGAAAGGGTTTGAGGCAGGGAGACCCTCTGTCTCCTTTTTTGTTTAACTTAGTGGGTGATGGCTTATCTAGGATGCTTAAGAGAGCTGTAGATAGAGGTTTAATAACAGGTCTCCTTAGTGAGTTTAGGGAAGGAGATGTAGTAGCCCTACAGTATGTTGATGATACTATTTTGTTTGCCAAGGCAGAGGAATCTAACTTGGAAAATTTAAAAGGGATCTTGATGTGGTATGAACAACTTTCTGGTATGAGGATCAATTTTCACAAAAGTGAAATGGCGCCCATTAATTTAGAAGTTAATGAAGTGCACAGGCTGTCCCATATTCTCTCCTGTCCTGTAGGAAACTTCCCTATTAAATACTTAGGGATTCCTTTACATTTTGACAATCTAACTAGAGGAGATATCCAACCTTTAGTTGATAAAATTATGAATAGAATTGCAGGCTAGAGGGGTAGAATGTTATCTCTAGCTGCTAGAGTTACCCTTATTAAATCTTGTCTTGCTAGCATTCCAGTTTACTTGCTGTCCTTTATAAAATTCCCAAAGTGGGCTATTAAGATGCTCAACACTCACATGGGTAATTTCCTCTGGAATGATTTAGAAGAAAACCATAGATATCATTTGACCAATTGGGGGTTAATCTCCATGTGTAAAGAATATGGAGGCTTAGGGATACCCAATTTGAGAGATCTTAATTTCTGTTTGTTAGCTTCTTGACTCAAAAGATATAACTATGATAGGAATAAGCTCTGGAAAGAGCTGATTCACTTTAAGTACAATACTTTTAACCCAAATGTGTTGACTTCAAGAACTGTTAATTCTTCTAGCTTCTTTAAGGGTTTCATGTGGGCTTGTCAGGCTGCAAAGATGGGTTACTTTTGGAAAGTTGGCAATGGTAGAAAGGTTAGGTTCTTCTAGCTTGGCCATCCAGTTTTGGCCGGTCTATAGGATTGTCAATGAGCAAGGGAAAACAATAGTTGATCTGTGGGATGGGTCCACCCTAAAATGTACTTTTAGAAGGAATTTTACTGAAACCCTCTATCAGGCTTGGTTAGAAATAGTGGAGCTTATCTCTTCAGTTCAGCTTTCTGATGAAGAGGATGAAATGATCTGGTCCTTTTCTTCCAATGGTAGATATTTCTCTCAGTCACTTTATAAAGTGATTAACTTTAGAGGTATATCTCAAGTGCATGTTTCTGCAGTTTGGAGTTTGAAGATACCCCTAGAGTGCATATGTTTTTGTGGCTCTTAATAAATAATAGAGTCCTAACTAGGGATAACTTGGCCAAGAGAAGGCAAGTTAAGGATGAAACTTGTTTGTTTTGTTCAGAAAAAGAAAGTTGTCACCATTTATTCTTTGACTGTGTTGTTGCTAGACGTATGTGGGTGATAATCTCTGATATAATTGGGTTTCAAGTAGGAAATGATATCATTAGTACAGGTAAGCTCTGGTTAAGTAATAAAAGACATAGTTTGGTTAATATGATGACTTCTGCGGTTATTTGGTCTATTTGGAAACTCAGGAATGAGTTGTGTTTTCAGAATTCAGGGTGGAAAAGCATGGAAGTGCTTATCTACAAGGTCCACGGTTTACTGCAAAACTGGACGATCCTGTGCCCGGTGGACAAGATCCTGTGCCCGGTGGACAAAAAGGAGAAGCACTCGGAAGACCTTAAATGTCTGAAGTCTACAGCATCCTCGGTCATGTGGCTTCCAGATACAACCAGGATCGACACAAGAAATTCTCTAGGGGTGTGATGATCAAGACACAGGAAGGACTGGGGGCTGCAACCACTGCTGATCTTTCCCTGGGAGAGATGCTTCGTGTCTGAAGTTTTTCTGTAATAGACTGAGTTTATCTTTCGCTGATTAAACTTTTCTCCTTTTTGTCCTCAATACTTCTAGGGCCTTTTACCGGCTGGTTTAAGGTCGTCGGCTTTTCTCCTATGCTGTAATGAACTTTGGTCTTTTGATATGAATTGAAAGGCTGGGGCATGAAGCCCTTGAACTCTAAAAAAAAGAGATGTTTATAAGGTATATCTACGGTGTGGGATAAAGGTTACTTTTGATCTATTTGTATATGCGACATTATTTCCCGGCTTCCATCTTTCGAAGAAAAAAAAAGGTAAAATAAATTAAAGAAAAATCACGGCAAGCAATATCGCAACGATGGAGAAATGGGCCCAACTCTGCGGCACAGGTAAGCCGTAGTGATCAGATGAAAGCGGAAATCCCACTAGGATCGTTTTGGGCCTTTGGGCGGGCCAGTTCTGGTCAATTCATTACTGGGCTTTACATTACGAAGTCCGATGGTGTGAGTTGCAGTTTATGAGAAGCTGGTGTTAACCCGGAAAAGAAAGATATGTTGCTACAAATAAGATTGAGATTCGTAAAATAAAGAAGACTGTGTCGTAGAAATTCCATGGGCACATTGATGCATGCAGCAGCCCTTTTGACGATTTGTCCATAGTTTCTCAGCTACTACTACTATTGACAGTCTATGGAGCATAGACCAGGGCCGTGCAGTGCAGTGTGCAGACAATAACTGCCTCCACCAATGATGCATCTTGCTGCAGTGCTTAGTCCTCATCAGCCGGTTCCACATATTATTTGATCACTTGTGGTTGAGATACCGAGTGGTTAGCCAACTAACAGCCTTATCCTACACACCAGTTAGCTAAGGCCAAAAGGCCAGTGGCAAGCTGCCAATTGCAGGAATCAAAATTCAGAGTTCAGACTCGACTTGATGTGATCTGGTGACTGGTGGAGTTGGCCAGCCCAAAAGGCAGTGTGTGTCTTCTCAGTCTCATGTCCATCCATTTTAGAAAAGGTAAGATAATATCCTTCATCTTATAGATATATGACGATCCTATAAAGGGACCACGAAATAAACAAATCCCATCCTTTTCAGTTCGTCAACTTGTTCATCAAATAAACTACTACGTACAGGGTTTGTCAAAGCCTTTGCAAGTCAACATCCACTGGCTAAGTACATCCTAAAGTTTTTTATTATTATTATCAAAAGTTCATTCCTAAAGCTGAGTCTCCCTTTTCAGTGTTCCTTTGTACTTTTGCAAGGACATTGACTCCACTACACTCATAAGAATAATTTGGCGGCTGACCATGTAATACTATCCGAGATAACATAAAGCAAAGCGCGCAGACATTTTTCGGCGACTGCCCACACCATTGACAAGCAACTAGGTTGACATTCCTCAAAGGCATAACCGGGTCAGCTCACCTCACCTCACATTTGTCTAATACAGGAGTGCAGCACAATCTTTATCTTTACACTCCCTATTGCTGAAAAGCCACACAAAACAAGGGGAAAAAAACCACATCTGAGCTCAAATCGATGCATGAATTTTTGCAAGCAACTAGGAGTATTAACCACAGGTGCAGCGAACAACACACTGATGCTGGATTCAATACTTCAGTGAAACATTAAACTACAAGAAGAATGGATTCACTGAACCAGCGCTCTGCAAGCAACTACGTACGAGACCAATGAGCAGTGCATATGCATGTCTTCTTTCAAATAATAATAAAAAGAACAGTTTGGGTGCTGGGTGCAAGTCAAACGACATGGATGGATGAGTCGACTGAAGCGAAATGGCACTCCGCGAGCACTACGACGTCTGACGGGAGGCTCGGGGCAACTCATCAGGCATCACCTCCGATCCGTACGCGCGCTTTTGGCAGGCTTCGTGGGCGTCACTCTCTTCGGTCCGGCGAGATCAGACCGGACGCACGACCTCCGATCCCGTATCGTATCGCCTTGTTCGTTCGTTGCTCGACAACCGCATCGGCATCGCCTGCCTGCCCCTTCATGCTCGCATGTACATCAGCGGCGCGGCATTTTGGTCAACCGGCAGAAGCTTTTGCAAGTACAATGGCACTTTCTTTTCCCGGGATAGAGACCAATTGAGAGGCGTCAAAACGGTTGACCTGCTGCGTACGGCCGGCCTTCACAACTGGAGCTAGTCCAGCCAGCGAAAAGGAAAAGGAACCGTTCGTTCGTTCGCCTTGCAGCCAGCCAGCCTGATACCCCTGACTGCCATTGGTGCGGAAAAGGATTATCATAAGCCACGGAATGTGCAGTGGAGCAATGGTAACGAGCCAATCATGGAAGATTCGTTTTCAGTGCAATCATTAGGCGAGTTGGCACTCTCTTTTTTAAGCCCTCCCTCGTAAACCCTCAATCAATAAAGAACGTGATGATGGTTGACATTATTTTTAATTATCCGAGGTGAGGAGTGGACCTTGGAACTCAAGACTTGGGCGTTGGATGCAAAAGGCAGGCAGGCGTCTCCGGATCGCCACGAAGCCGAAGTTCATGTGCACTAGAAATCGTACGAAACCCGCGGCGAGCTCCATTCCCGCGTCGCCAGATCTGACGCGTTTCCAGTGTGTTCAGGGGCTGGCGCGACCGGGGCACCGGCACCGCCGTCACGAGGGCAGTGAACACTGGACAGCGGCACAGAGCACGCAGACACGACGCAGCTCGTGGCGAAAGTGAAATGGAGTTCTTTCAAAAAAAAAAAAAGTGAAATGGAGTCGAAGCGAAAGCATGCGTAACCGGTGTGCGCCGTGATATTTGGGTCACTGGATTCTACTACCAACTAGTAGAGTAGTATCATTCACCGTGCACGTAGGTACGGATGCGTTGATCCCAAGCAACGCCGACCGGCCGCCGTCCAGCCCCCCGAAACGGTCGTTCGATTTGATTCCTGAATCGGACGGCCAGGCCGGTAGAAGCGGCGCGGCCGGCCATGCTATACCATGCTGCGGGGTTGGCGGTGGTGATCTGACCTGGAAGTAGCCGGCCGGCGGCAAAAAGGCTCGGATTCTTACTTGGCTCGGGGTGGGTGGAAATGGAAGTGAAGTGAAGTGGCGTAGAATCAAGCGAAGCGAGCGGAGGAGGAGAGCCAGGTGGGCCCCGGGCGGGCCGACGGCGCACTCTGGCAAGGGCAAGGGCAGCCGCTGGAGACTGGAGAGGAGGACTAGTGGAGCTGAGCTCACGCTGGCCAAGGAAGCAACGCATCGGATCGGACGCGACCACACTGCACGGCATGAGCCGTCCATCCACACATCCTCCTCCCCCACCCCCCGCCACCGTTCTGTGGCCCGCCCGCCCGCGCCGCTTTCGGTCGGCGCAGCAGGGCATGGGTCCTGACGCCCGCCCTGTGCCCCCACCACCTGACCTGGCCGCGCCCTCACGCGACGCCGCTCGCTCGCTCGCTCGCTCGCTATCGCTGCGCCTGCGCCTGAGCCCCGGCGCCGGCCGCACGTCGCTCGCGTGTACTGTGCCAGTGTCGTCTGCGCCGGCCACGTCGTTCCGCGGCGCTGAGACGCGGCCGCCGCCGGCGCGCAGGAGCAGCAGCATATGCAGCGGCGCCTGCATGCTGCTCTGTTTGCGTCTGCTTGAACGTGTTGCCGTGGACCCGAGTCCCGAGGTCCATATGCACGGGAATATTCCTCCCGCGGGACGGTACGCCTGCGTGTCGTTCGTTCCTTGGACGCCGCTGAGGAGATAGATACTCGACGGGATATTCTGTGAAAAAAAAACGTCGGAAAGGATTCCTTTCCCTTTTTTTTCTGTCCGGGGAAAGGAGAGGAGGCGCTGCCGTATCGGCCGCCTGCGTCGCGGCGTGGTTCAGGTGGAGCGAGCGACGGCCGGCATGATTCACGGCCACGGACAGGACGAACACGTGCATCCGTGAATGTGCGTGCACTGGACGACGAGTTCGGGCAGTGTTCGTGAACGACACCGTATATACATCGGTACATGCATGCATTTGAGTATTTGACCGCGACTGCAGCTTGGAATAGTAGCAATCGGGCGCCACCATCCGGAGTTCTACACTACATACACAGCACTGGGGGGCTGCGGCT
Source organism: Microstegium vimineum (assembly GCA_022036555.1). NCBI lineage: Eukaryota > Viridiplantae > Streptophyta > Magnoliopsida > Poales > Poaceae > Microstegium > Microstegium vimineum. The sequence goes on from CM039127.1 coordinate 5,019,656, forward strand.
TGAGTGCTGACGTGTGAGCTTGCGTTACACGCCGGCGAACGAATTTGGTCCTCCAGTCCAGACTGAAAGAATGTTTTTTTTCTTTTCTAAATCAATGTTTATTGACGGAGGATTTGGTGGCTACACACCATAACTTTGCTGTGGACTCTGTACAACGAACGCTACAGACAAGGGGAGTGTTGTGTGGAACGACCAACCGTGGCCCCCTCTCGGGAGGAAAGCGCGCGCGCACAGACTGCCTGCACTGCATGAACAGCGCCTTTCAAGTGCGCACGCGCTGACTCGGACCGGCAAATTCGACACGACGGCTTTCTCTTCTGTTGCCACTCCAAAGTACAGAACAGTGTACACACCAACCTTCCTCCCCCCGTATGGAAGTGGATGCACACCACACTGTTTCGTTGAACTCTCTCTGCTAGTACAGTACTGTACGTACGTACGTAATACTACTACTATCTCCTGCATCCGCGTGAACTTGACCAGAACTTGTCAGCGAACGAGGAACGGGCGGTGCAAGTACCCTCCGTTTCGGGGCTGACCGTCGGGGTTGACGGGCGCGGGGGTAAAACTAGGACAGTGGACTGCGACCATGAATCGGCCGGGCGTTCCCACCACGCGCGCGAGTCGCGAGAAGGCGAGGTCCATGCCTATCCGGCGGGTCGTCCACACCACAGACCACACCGCATTTACGCACGAGCGCGTGCCAGGCCGCGGCAACGGAGACGAGAGACTTGCTTCCCACGCCTTTTGGTGGTGGCCTAGCTTCCGTATCCATCAATTTCCTAATTCCTAATTATCTCCCCCCGCGCTTTTGCCACACGCCAAACACCTTCGGCCTCCATGTTCTAAACTTGCAATCCTTCGTAATCCCGAACCCCAAGCACAAGCATCCTTTTCCTCTACCTACATATCTACTCCCTATATCTATCTATCTATCTATATATATAAACGCACCTGGCACCCGCCACAAAATAACTCATCAGCACGAGAGCAAAGGCAAGACCAGCTCCAGCTCGAGACAAGTCAAGGAGGCCAACAGAAACAACCACCACCAACAGCAGAGGCACCGAAGCAACAAACAGCAAAGACGCAACGCACGCGAGAGACAGCAAGAACAAGGCAGCTCGCAAACTCACAGCAACAACCCCGCTGCGCTATGGCGATGATGACCTTGAGCGGGAGGTGGACGCGGGTGCGGACGCTAGGCCGCGGGGCGTCGGGCGCGGAGGTGTTCCTGGCAGCCGACCACGACTCCGGGGACCTATTCGCGGTCAAGTCCGCGCCAGCGTCGGCGGCGGGCGCGGCGGAGCTGCTGCGGCGGGAGCAAGGGATCATGGCGGGGCTCCGATCCCCGCACGTCGTCCCCTGCATCGGCGGCCGCGCCGGCCGCGACGGCTCATACCAGCTCTTCCTCGAGTTCGCGCCCGGCGGGTCGCTCGCCGACGCCGTGGCAAGGAATGGCGGGATCGGGCTCGAGGAGCGCGTATTCGCGGCGTACGCGGCCGACGTCGCCGCGGGCCTCGCGTACGTCCACGGCGCCGGCCTCGTGCACGGGGACGTCAAGCCGCGGAACGTCGTCATCGGCGGTGACGGTCGCGCCAAGCTCGCCGATTTCGGGTGCGCGAGGGCGGCGGCCGCCGACGGTGGGCCGATCGGCGGCACGCCGGCGTTCATGGCGCCCGAGGTGGCGCGCGGAGAGGAACAGGGCCCGGCCGCCGACGTCTGGGCGCTGGGGTGCACCGTCGTCGAGATGGCCACTGGACAAGCGCCGTGGCGCGGCGTGGACGACGTGCTCGCCGCGGTGCGACTCATCGGGTACACGGACGCCGTCCCGGAGGTTCCCCGGTGGTTGTCCGTGGACGCCAAGGACTTCCTGGGAAGGTGCCTGGCGCGGCGCCCCAGCGAGCGGGCCACGGCGGCGCAGCTGCTCGAGCACCCGTTCATCGCCTCCGCCAGTGGCACCTCCGACTGCCTGGCGGCGCTGGACCTGGACGCCGCCGCCGCCGGCAAGGGCAGGTGGGTGTCGCCGAAGAGCACGCTGGACGCGGCATTCTGGGAGTCGGACAGCGACGACGACGACGGCCACGACGTGGCGCTGGCCGCACAGAGCACCGCCGAGAGGATCGGCGCACTGGCCTGCCCTGCTTCGGCGATGCCGGACTGGGACTCCGACGAAGGCTGGATCGACGTGCTCTCCGCGCCAGCCGAAGCATCGTCGTCCGACGACGCGACGAACGCGCCGCCGGTGGACGAGGATGTCCCGTGCGTCGACGCCGGAAGCGAGGAAGAAGCGGTGAGCGCAGAGGCCGCCGCCGCCGAGCCCCTCGGCATTGACGTTGACGGCGCCCACAATGTAGGAGCAGCTGACGCCTCACCTGATCACCACCACCAGTGGCATCTCCGTGTGAATTCACCCTGTGATGGTCAAGTTCCATGTAAATTACTGTGTGACAAAAACAATGCAATGGATTTGGTTCTTGCCCCCAATTTTGGCCTGTTCACTTCATCCCCACTCTGGATTCCAAGAAATTTTCTTCTTTTCGTTTTCGAAAAAAAAAAAAAATCCTCCCTTTCTGGCTTAGCATCGAATTCACACGTAAAATTGACCGCTGCGCTGCGCGTACAGAACAAGTGCAAAACCGTGAGGGAAAATACCAATCGGGCTTCTGCTTGAGACAGCACGCGTTGCGCCGGCCGCGTACTAGGCAGCAGTGACTGTGTGTGACTCAGTGAGCCCTGACAATGACGTGGAAGGGCACAAACAAGGAACCTACTACAACTAGCGGTCAATCTCCAATCACAGTGCTCGACTCAGCTCCGGCCGAGGTCCCCGAGCTTCCCCAGCACGGCACGCACCGAAGGTTCCAAGGCGAAAGAGCCGCGTCGACACGGGAAAGCGCAGCGTCAGCGCGGACGCAGAAAGGGTCTGTCTCTCTGCCATTCGCCCATCCCGTTCTGGAGTAAAACTTCGCCAGCGCGCACCGCGCACTGCCGTCTGCCGCCACGGTCAAAAACCGGTGTTGGAGAGTTCGGGCTCCATCTCCGTAACCCGGGGGTCCAGTCAGGAACGGACCACGTGCGAGCCGCCGGCTGGCGATATTAAAAAATGAGGGGCCTAGCAGCTAAACACTCTTTCACAGCAGAGAGACAGAGGTGCCCCTTTTACAAGTAAGCGTTCGCGTTTGCGTCCTCCGGACTCTGGTTGCTTCTCCCGGTGGGGATCCGTCAGGGGAGGGCGACGAGGAGTGGAGTGGAGTGGAGGGATATCCTGCCGTGGCCCGTGGGTGCCATGCAATTGCACTGCGGGGCTCGTGGATAGCGTGTCGGTGCGGGATCATGAGTCAGGAGCTGGGCTCCCCGCGCTGTAGAGGGTTGGTTTCCAACTGAACCCTTCACCGCTGTCCGTGCTGGTGCTTTCCAGACTGTGAAAGAGAGGAGGGTAGCGGAGCGTACGCAGCTCCCTATAGCTCAGCTAAGTTGGTCCACACGGCACGTACAGCCGGTTGCCAGCCGTCTGGTCACGCAAGCAAGCGAAGCGATGTGGTCGATGCGGCCGGCTCCCTGGCCTCAACAAGCCTAGTCCGCAGTCCACCACCGCCGTCCACGAGTGACACCGGCGGGCCCGGCGTTATGCATCTGCCGCCGACGTCGCCGCCTCGCTCGTTCGTTCGTTGCCACCCCATCATCATCTGATTGCCGTCAGCTGGATCACCCGAGCAAGAAGCAGTAGAGGTAGAGCCCGCGGGTGCTTTCTGTTACCCCCTCCCCGGGACCCACAGGCCACAGCTGATGAGAGCCTTTTTCCCGGGTGCTTTCTGTTGCCTGCTTTCGCGGCCTTTCCCCTCCCTTCCAAGCAACGGACCGAGTGAAGGAATCTTCACGGGCCGGAGAGAGATCGATCCGGACGGTTAATTACGTACTCTACTTAGCAGTGCATCCTATATATCGCTGTCACGTACGGGCGCGTCCTGATGGATGCAGCAGCACCTAAAATCGCCGTCTCGGCGATCACGCATGAAGAGTGCTGGATGGATTACGCGGAGGAAGTCAGTCATGCGCCTCAGGATCCCGTGAAACGACATGAGGTGTCTATTCTACTAGTCTTGATTCTACTATATATATATATGATATGATATGATATGATATGATATGAGTGCGCCTAAACTGAATGCTTCTTGCGAGCCAAGCAACGCCAAGTGCACCTGGTACTGGTAGGCGGACTAGATCGAGGCTACGACAGCGGTGGCGTAATGTAGCTTAAGATGTAATCCTAGGAGTAGTACTCGATCGTGTCAACTTCTAATTAGTTGCCAGTCAGGCAAGTAGTAATCTACAGTCCGGTAATGGACTTTGTGTAGGAGTCACAGTACAGAAACTTCCACCATCATGGCACCATAATTTGCGACGCGGATCTTGGTACCCGGTCAAGTACAGCGTACATACTGCTGCTCGAAAAAAGTTTAACTAGTTTATGTGTTGTTGAAGAACAGAGGAGGCAGGGCATGTAACTACTGAATTTTTCTACTTACAGCAACAGTTGACAGATACTATATCCGGAGCCAATAATATAAAAAACAGACGTCCCACCCGGAGCAATCATTAGGACCCCAGTACCCCACCCCATGATCCCCCAAAACTGAACAAAGCCGTAGCTAATCGCTGCGTGCTCCTCCTACTGTAGTACTAGTACCGACGGACGGAGGCTGCGCGAGACTGACCAGCTCAGCAGCCCCCATCATCGGTTGGCGATTGGCGTCGTCAATACAAGGAGCTAGGCTGCGGCTGCAAGCCTGCAACGGACGGAACGGGGGTGGCCATGCATTCATCCAATCATGAGGCCGAGGCGGCGACGGCGAGCGAGATCGAGCCGGCACGCAGCAGCACGTGTCAAGTGTGTTTTTTTTCTTTTGTGGGTTTTGGGCTGGCGTGTGTGCCGTGCCGTATCTCCTGGATCCATCGTCGCCCGACGATATCCTCCGTCACGTACGCAGCCGCAGCGCCGTGCCAAACTGCCAACTAGATAGATAGCACGCTGCCCACATGTGTGGTGTGCTACTAGTAGTCGGCGCTGTTCGGGCTGGACCGGCTCTGCCTGCCGTACGGGGGATAAACAACGACCGACACAGGCTGACTTCACATCAGCGAACGCCGGCCTGGTGTCGTCGTAGAGCTTGCCGCGGCATCAATTGGCACGCAGCTAGCAGAACTCAACACAAGGCCCGATTGTTTATTTTTGGGTCAGAGGAAGAGGATAATAAAACGATCGCTAGACGACGTCGTCAGAGAAGATACACACCGACGGTTGTTCAACGCCGCTTTGCGAAGTTGCTGGTTGCAGATATACTCCACTCCACGTAGCACGTACTACTCCTATGTGCTACTGGATTCGGCGATCCCAAGTGCGTGCTCCATGACCAGTCAATGAAGATGCGCGTTTTGATTTTTTTTTTAGCAGGAAAAGAAACCGGAGCTTGGCCTGCAGCTACGCGTTTCTGACTGCCTGTGTCGGTCCTAATCTTGCTCCCAGCATCGTGTTTGTTTATACTGTAAACAAAAGTAAACAGTAACAGTTCTGTTTAAGCTGGACATACTGTATGAACGAAGGGGTCTGGTCTGTCCTGCCGTGCAGGCGTGCAGCTACTGCTGCCCCCACGCGTTCAACCACGTATCCCTTCGAAAGACAAGTGTATCCTTTCCAGACTCTGCAAGTCTGCATCGAGAAAAAAAGGCCGGAGGAGAGCGAGCTGCACCAGACACCGGCTCCCGGCTCCGCTCCACACTTGTCAAAGCGCCGGCACCGGGTATGCAGCAAACCGCTGTTCGGCTGAACCTACCAAACCTGTAGTGCTCCGCCAACTCCCGGGCGCCAGGCGGTACGTACCAGAAACAGATGGCAATGTGGCACGGCAAAGGCAAACTATGGCAGCACCCGGCGGCAGCTGGGCGAAAGAGGCTGCGCAGGAGCTACTAGAAAGCGGTAGCCAGGTTGGGTCAACCACGGGGTCGGGGTACGTTGCATATGCATATATGGCTTGCATCAGCTGATAAACGTGGCCAGAGCGACCGAGAGCTGTGATGAGTGTGGCATCATGAGCGCAGCAGATCGTTACGTGGCTGCCTAACACACACGGCGTGCAGATTAATTAGCTCATCTAATCCTCAGATGCTTCTGAAGCATGTTATTGCAATGGATATATTATTACTTCTCGTTTGATGCATAATTGGTCATGGTGGGACAACATAGACTCGAGATCTTTAATTTCCAGTTATATATAATGTTAATATAGTAATACATATAATGTATAACGGTTTGGGTCTTAAATTCTTATGATCTAAAGTTTAGTTGCTTAAAGTTAAGACATCACTTCAACTAAATGGTCTTTTTACAACGTACATATAGACTAAACTTTAGATATATAGCACTTTAGATTATCTGTTTGAAGTTCAAAAGCTAAAACTGTCTAAACTTTGGAGCATGAGATCCAAACAGATAAGCCTTATATTGTATATATGCTTTGCGGACCTCTACCTATGACCCATTTCTACATATCACATTTACTAAATTCCCTAAATTCCCTATTTCCTTTGGGTGTAGTAAATAATGAGGCTTTAGGCCTTATTTGGATGCGCATGTATCTTCCTCAAACCATATGTGTTGGAGTGTATTTGAACTAATTTCCACTCCGATCCACTTCAATCCATGTGGTTTGAGGCCAATACATGCGCATCCAAACAAGGCCTTAGTTGGTTAATATACATATCACACACTTTACATGTTCATATTCCTGGCATAAATTTATCGAAACTCGTATCTACAACCTTCTCGGTGAAATTTAGTGCTGCCTAGTTAACCGCTACTTCAATGCCAAAATAACTCTAGGTTAATAATGCATCCACTGCTAAAATGGTAAGATTCTCCTAATGTTTTCAAATAGTAATGAAACACTACCACTGATCATAGCACATGAAAATCTCAATAGGAGATATTTACTAGGAAAAAATTAAATAATTTTGAATACCAAAATACTAGAAGAACCCCACCTCACTAGGAGGAATTGAATATTGTGGTTGAGATCATTCATTGAACAAGGTAAACGTTGCAATATCAAGTCGGCTGCACCTTGCATGTTCTTTTTACATCAATGCCTCATGTTGGGAATCTATGTTGGAAAAACAAGACATATTGTTTTGGGAACTCTTTGGGTAGATACCCAACAACATATAAAAATGATTTTAATGCCAATACTCTCCTCGGTTGATACAAACTTAGCAAATCTCCTGCTGACCGTTTTGAAAAAAAAAGAAATGACTACCACCGCTATCCAAATTCCAAACACATCCTTAACATGATATATCACATAGCGAACAACATTGTGTATGAGCGATGAAATTGACTATGAAGTGTTATATACTTATCTGTCATTTTGATTGCAATGCTACATCTTAGGACTCCATGTTGGAAAACAAGATATTTCCTTAAGAGTTCCTTACATAGATATAAAAACACCCAAAAAAGATTTTGATGTTGATAATATCCTCTTTCAATATAAGCTTGACAAATTTCTTGCAAGCCATTTTCAAGAAGGATAAGGATTAGCATGCTTATCATTGCTATCCAAACACGTCCTTAACATAAGCCATTAGATAATGAGCGACGTCTTGTATAAGCGGTGGAATGACTGTGTAGTGTTATATACTTATCGATCATTTTGGCATTTTATGCTCCATATAAGCAAAATACAACTAGGACATTGTTTTAACGATGGGTATTTTGGACGTCACCAAAACCCTTTCGGTGAAACAAAACGACAATCCTAAATACTTCTACTCTTCCACCACCTCATATCTTTTTCTATTCCACCACCATAGAGCTAAAAACATCCATTCTCCCATGTACAAAACACCTTCAGTGCGCTTTTATGATGTCTTTGTTAGCTATGTCTACAATGCCAAAAACTCTAGATAACTTTCCCATGCACATTGATTGAAGTAGAAAAAGGTCATAGTCAAATACAACTAGGAAAATTTTCCTATGGATATTTTGGATGTCGCCAAGATCCCTTTCCATTAAACAATATGACAATCCTAAATACTATCAAGTGGACTACATGTCTTGTGTGCTCTTCCTCCTCGGACCACACATGTTATGCGTTGACAACAACACTTATTTTACATATTTCTATTCTTTTTCTATCAATGCATCCACACTCATATCTACAACCAACATCTTTGATACACTTTTATGGTGTCTTGTTATCTATAGCTTTAATGCTGACAAACTCTAGATAACATTTTTCATGCATATTCATTGAACTAGATAAATGTCACAATATCCTCTTCAGCTGCACCTCACATGATTTTTTTTTCTTCAATGTCTGATGTGGGCCACGGTGTTGAAAAGGCAAGACATATCTTTAAGACTATCTAGATAATTCCTTACAACACCCAAAAAGGATTTTAATACCAAATGTTATCCTACTAGACATCATGAAAAAGAAAAGAAGAGGTTTTTGTTATCTATCACCATTATTCATACATGTCATTAACAAGAGCTATTAGATGATGAGCTACATTTGTTTATAAGAGGTGGGTTGACATTGTAGCTATAGTTGTCTACTTATTCATTATTAGTAACTAGAGCTATCTACTTATTCATTGTTATGGCAAGAATGCTCCTTATAAGCAAAATAAAACTAATGCTCCTTATAAGCAAACTAAAACTAAGATATTGTTTGCTATATTTTGATATTTTACATGTTATACAACATCTTTTATTTAGTGGTATAAGCAATCCAACAATTCTATACACGATTTGCTAAAAAAAAACAATTCTATACACGATCAAGTCCTCTAATCTTCCACCATCATAAATCTTATGTACCGGCATTAACATTTCCTTTACCTATTTATTATTCTTGTTATTTATTCATCCATACTTTATAGTCATATAGTCATATCTACAAACAACAGCTTTGGTATACTTAACTTTGTCTTATGATATCCATGGGACTATGCAAATGTCGTAGTGGTATTCTGTGGGCTGCTACAACTTATGTTTTTTTTTTAATTTTCTAAAAATGGATTTTAATTTGGGCTGATTTACCGCACTACAAATAAAAACCCAAAAAGCTTCCTCTCGCAACCGACACGCGTATTGTGCGCCTCCTCTCCATATCCAGCTTCCCCAAATAACAATTTCGCCCTCGTTTTCCACTTGTGTTTTTGCCCGCAAAATCCTCAAGTTCGGTGCGTCCCTCGTGGCCAAATATCTCGACGGATCAGGACCCACCCTGTGCGGCCCACAAGTCAGTCGCCGCACGCGGCGAGCGGGAGAGCCTTGAGCGCCACCGAACTCGGCTCGGCCTCCCCCAGCCCACGCGTATAAATACGCGGTCGCAGCCAGATCGGCGGCATCGCAGCGCAGCCACGCAGACTCCATCAATTGCCAGAGACCTAGCCCCAAGAAACCGAAAGAAACCCAGTGGGAACACACGAATCCACAGATGATGAAGGATGCCGGGATCCGCCGCCTGAAGCGAGTCCGCACGCTCGGCCGCGGCGCGTCGGGCGCCGTCGTGTCGCTCTTCGCGGCAGGCGAGGGCGAGCTCGTGGCCGTCAAGTCGGCGCCAGGCGGCAACGCGGCGGCGCAGCTCCGGCGCGAGGGCGGGATCATGGCCTCGCTCCGCTCCCCGCACGTGCTCCCCTGCCTGGGCTTCCTTGCCGCCGCGGGAACGGAGGAGGAGTTCCAGCTGCTCCTCGAGTTCGCGCCGGGCGGCTCGCTCGCCGACGCGGTGGCCCGGAACGGGGGCCGTCTGGAGGAGCCGGCCGTGCGGGCGTACGCGGCGGACGTGGCCCGCGGGATCGCGTACCTCCACGGGTCAGAGGCGGGCGTGGTGCACGGCGACGTCAAGGCGAGGAACGTGGTGATCGGAGCCGACGGCCGCGCCATGCTCGCCGACTTCGGGTGCGCGAGGAGAGTCGGGTCGTCCGGGTCCAGCAGGGCCAGTGGCCCCATCAGTGGCACCCCGGCGTTCATGGCGCCTGAGGTGGCGCGCGGGGAAGACCAGGGCCCCGCCGCCGACGTCTGGGCGCTCGGCTGCACCGTCATCGAGATGGCCACCGGACGCGCCCCGTGGACGCACGTCGACGACGTGCTCGTCGCTGTTCGCCTCATCGGGTACACCGACGCTGTCCCGGAGACGCCGGAGTGGATGTCGCCGGAGGCCAAGGATTTCCTGAACAAGTGCCTGAGGCGAGATGCCAGCGAGCGGTGTACGGCGGCGCAGCTGCTTGAGCACCCGTTCTTGGCTTCCGTCGACGGCTCCGGCGGCAAAGCAGAGGATGCAAAGCCGAAGTGGGTGTCTCCTAAGAGCACGCTGGATGCCGCATTTTGGGAGTCGGACGACGAGGAGGAGGAAGAAGAGGAGCATGAGGTGCCAGAGAGCGCAGCCGATAGGATCAAGGCACTAGCAGGGCCCTGCTCGGCCTTGCCGGACTGGGAATCCGACGACGGTTGGATTGAAGTGTGCCGGGGTTGTTCCGAACTTTCCGCCGCCGTCGGTGGCCAAGATGTGAAATTTCCAACCACGCACTGTGAAATTCGCAGCACGGCGGTGGCGACATCATCGGAGAAGGTGCACCGTGAAGTCCCTGACGTTTCACCCGTGGCTGCAGCGGAGACGACGAGCATTGAATTTTTCTGGGGAGACGAATCGGAAGCCGAACTGGAGGCTGAGCTTTTTGACTTGGATGTTGGCAATGACCCTGTGCACAATGTAGGAGCTGCCGATGATGCTTATGCGTATCATCATCATCAGCAGCAGCAGATAGATGTTTATGCGAATTTCACCAGTGTTCCGAATGTACTTCATCTTGACACTTCTGCTGAAGAAATAGCAAAAACTAATTCTCATGGTCAAATCGTCGCCACCTGTTTTCTTCCTCCTCTGCCCGTCTTCTAATTTCATCACCCTCCTTTTTCTTTTATTATGATGACTCCCACAACTGACAGACAGACCTAGGAACCATTGAATATACATGATTTCTTTTAATCATGTGACACTCTAACCCTGTCAAATACACCCACACCCCACCCCACCCCAAACGTAGTTGCATTATATGAGATGTGGCATCGGCGCATCGCTGTCCAGCAGAGCAAGAGCAACATGAACTATAACAGTAAATTGAGTTGTCCGTACACGCAGTAATCGCTTGAGTGAAACCAATGGAACGTTATCCTCGGAAGGAACACATGAAGATGAATGAAGTGACACCGATCAACACCTCGTCGACAAGTCACAGATCCAAGCCTTACCCAACCCTTACCCAACCCAACCATATCTAATCTAATCCACCCTCCTCATTCCCCAAACCCAAAGCAACGTCCAAATGCGAAAAAAGCTTGGACATTTTCTCGGCAACTTTGGGAGGGAGTTGCCGACAAATGTGGCAAGCAGCAGCGCAACACGCCGACGCCGTCCTGGCCGCGCGACGCTCATCTCATCCATCATCTCGCTCTCGCCGCAGGCCGCAGGCGTGCCCAGCAATCGCAGCTCCATCCAATTCCATCTCCAGAAACGCGCTCGCACTACTACAAGATTCATTTACTGCAGCGCTGGCATTTGACACCCGGCAGCGAACATCTTAAGCGTCCGCTGCGGTAAACCGGTGGTCAGCTTGGGCAGCTGGCCACTGTGTTGTCCGCTGCGGTTATTCCATTTACCGCAGCAGACATCCTATAAGGGCCGCCACGGTAAAAGGCTTAGGCCCAACAGCCCAGGGTGAAGCCCATCTACTGGGCTCATATAAAAGAAAGGAGTTAGGGTTTTATTCCTCACAAGACAACTCAGCGTCGTCCCCTCTCCCTCCCACGCATCGTCTCCCTTCTCAGCGCCGTCGCCCGCCCTCTCCCTCCCACGCGCACACCGCCGCCCCCCTCTCCCTCTCCCTCGATGGCGATGGCGAACACCGCCATGGCGAACTACCGCCAGGGGGTCCGTCGATGGCGCGCTCCTGGAGACTGGATCCGCCGGTGGCAAGCTCGGCGGTGCCCAGATCCGGCGTGAGAGGGAGGTTCAACGGCGGTTTCGCGAGCGGCGGATCTAGGTCGCGAGCGGCGACGGTTCGCGAGCAAGGCACACGCGGCGGCGGGTCGCGAGCTAGGCATACGCGCGGCGCTCCCACGGTGCTCCCGCGACGCTCCCCTCCCCTGGCGGCGCGGATCTGGGTCGCTGGTGAGGCATTTGGCGCGCGGCGGCGGTCGCGGGAGAGTAGTGCGGCACAGGCGGCGGCTGCCATGGCGGCCCAGATCCGCGCGGAGGGCGCGGCACGGGCGGGTGGCGAGCGCCCTCTCGCGGCCGGCCACGGCGGTGGTGGAGGAGGCCGAGGCCGAGGCGGCGAGGGACGTGGTCCCGGACCCGGACCCGGAGGAGGAGCTGGAGAAGCCGAGGCCGCCGGTGTCGTCGCGCCCGAGCACACGGTGGATCTAGCGGCGGCGGCGGCTGCAACCCTGGATTGGCTCGTCGGGCCCGTGGATGGGCTCGGCGGGCCTATCTAGGTTTTGTTTTGTTTTTTTCAAATATTTACCGCAGCGGGCACGTTAGGTCGCCCGCTGCGGTTAATCTTTTCTTTACCGCAGCGTGGCAGCGCAAGCGGACGCTGCTGCCCGCTGCGGTAAATCAGTTTCGTTCGTTGAGGTAAAGATTTGTGTAGTAGTGTCGAAGCTCTTGGGCCTCGCGATTCGTGTCATGTGGCGTCTCGTCGTCGTCGTCCCTGCCACTGCGCACGGCTTCTAGAGAGAGAAAGAGAGAATTTTTTTCGCCGGCAAGAAAACGCCGACGACGCCGTGGCTGCGCGCGACGCCGGCCAAGTGGCATGCGGCCAAGTGCCCAAGTGATGGCCCCCGGACGACAGAGTCCTCTGCAGCGAGACCGCGTGCTGTGCTGTGTGTCCCAGTCCCTGAGACGATTTCGTACACGTAAACAGCGTCTGTTTGGTTGTTGGCAGGAAAGCTGGGGGAGGGGGACGCTTTTGTGTTGTGTGATCTGTTGTGATGTGAACCACCATGACACTTGTCCAGGTGCTTCGGATGAGCTCACCCGACATGTGTGTGTGCTTCGTGCTCGTTTCTAGACCCTTTTTCGTTTTCTTTTGTCTGAGGCAGTGGTCTTTTTTCTTCTTCTCCATGGCAACATCGTTTAACCTTCTCCAATCTTGGAACAACAGTTTATTTATCATTACCGTGTTTACTGTATGTATCTAGATGGCCTTTATGAGTACTACTAGTAAACTCGATCAACATGTTGTGCAGTTCTGGAGATGAGTTGACCAGCCTGTATATGTAAAAATAAATGCTAGAAAGCGCATTGACTTGTAGAACACGGAGTAGTTCAAGTCTTGCGTTCACACACATACTACTGATTACACTCCTCAATCGTCATGTGGCCACACCACACCACAGACTAAGTACAACAGAAGAGCAGTAGTAGCCCTCAAGAGAAAGAGTCGCAAGCCAGGGCAGAGCAGCCAAGAATTCTTCTGTCAACAACGTGCTGTCAATCGTGTCATGCATGTGCCAGTCGTCACTTCCGGATTTCCCTTTGCCTTTGCGGTTTGATCGATCTGAACTCATGCGTGCCCGCAGAATCCCAACTCAACTCATGCAGCAACCAATCCAGCCAGCAACGATCACTCGTTACGTAATCCTGCGTCACGCGTAGCGTCACCCGGGCACCCGGATGTGGAGGTCAGCGCCCCCCGGCCCCTGCTCCGTTCCAGGAATGGGGAAAATCGAAGCTGCGTGGTCAGCGCTTCACCAGCATGCCCGCTGTTGACGCTGGCCGTGACGCACATCAAAAGACCGGCCGGCGCGGCGCCTGGAGGGGGGGAGGGAGGTGCAGGTCGTCTTCGTTTTTTCTCCCGTGCATGGCCGTGGCAGTCAGGCACTAGTCCGCAGCTGACCTTTGGGGTGCTGCTTTCCGAGCCGAGCGAATGCGAATCCTTCCTCGTTTCAGAACTTTCCAAGTCATTTTCCACACCCAGCCGCGGCTGGTGTATAAGTTGTGGTGTGCGGATAGATGAGTGGATCCACGGGGTGAAGGTTGAACGAACTAGCCTGCCTGTTAGTTGAGTGTTGACTGTTCCTGAAGAAGAGAGCTGTGACAGGCACAATGACGCGAGCGACGGTTTCAGACCCTCCTATACGGAGTAGTCCGCAGCACACAACACAGCCAACGAACGCAAGCTTAGGAAGACACGGAGTATACTATGAGCTCGTGCTTCGTGGACTCAAGTCGACGACGAGTCTTTTGTTCGCCTCTTTGGTGAGATGTTCTGTTTATGTTGTGACCAGAGCAGAGCGCGCGGCCAGCGGGTCAATTCCACAACCACCCCATTCTCATCTCATGCGACGTGCTGCTGGGTTGGGGGTTGGGTGTAACGGCCGGGCCGGGCCGGGCCGGGCCGCCGGAGCCACGCGGATTTGCTGACCCGGTTGATCATCAACCATGGCCTCAACCATTTGAAATGGATCATCCCGTCGCCGTCACACTGCCCGTACGTGCTCTGCAGGTTTGCAGCCTGCGATTGTGTGTCAGTGTCACCCGCGCGTCATGACTCATGGACAGGTGGTAATGGGCACAGAGATAAAATTTGCAATGTACTAATGATCCATACTTGTACGGTTTTCTGTGTCCAATTTCCAGTCCATGCTTTGCTTTTTTTTTAAGAAAAAACTTCTTCTAATAAAACTCACAGCGAAGCTTTTACTGCCCTGCTTGAGAGAGAGAGAGAGAGAGAGAGAGAGAGAGAGAGAGAGAGAGAGAGAGAAAATGCTCCATAATTACGAGTGGATGAGTGATCCTTGAAACAAATTCAAGATTCAATAGCGCACGCACATATCAGGCGCTAGCTGTGGTGCTAGGAGGCGTGTGGTGTGTCTTCCTCTTCCAGAGAGAAATTTTTTTTGAGACAGAATCTGTGTCTGGATGGGCCAAGATCCCAAACCGTTACAAAAAATGAACTTGGGCTCCAAACCCAACAAGGCGTGATGCTGGGTCAGTTAAGCAAACGAGACCACGTGAATTCTTTTGCAGCAGCTCTACTTTAATCTTCTGCGCTACCGAAACCATGGTATATAGCACCTCAAAGGCACATACAGAATTACAGTAAAATTTAATTTATATCAGATATTCATCCATGTTTACGCAAATTCTGAGACTGAACAGCAAGGAAGAAAGAAGAAGAAGAGAAACTAGCGTATGAATACTCGAAGATTGAACCGTTCATATCTCATTTTGCTTTCTCTTTTTTTTTTCACTCTCCTTACATAGTTTTTTTAAGCTTAAGTTTTGCATAAACATGGACTAGTACATTATCTATTTTTCACGAATGTATGTGCAAAAAAAGTTATGTATCATTGCATTATAAGAGGAACAAAAATAATTTGGGTAGATATGCGATGCAACAACTTACATAAGCAACCATACAACCTTAATTAAGCGTCAATTCATATGTTTTTTTTTCTCGAATACACACAAGATTTGCGCATCATTGTATTAAGGCAGGAGAAAGTTTTTTACAATGCGTTTTTGACGCCGAACGAGGGGTTTACAAATATCCACGCTCACCACACCCTCACCTTTCACTCTTAAGCGACTACTCACGTAACAGACTACTTAACTTGCAGGCCCCGACCGGCCTCGATCCAAAGATCGGTGGTGTGTCTGGCGGTGCTCATGCACGCCCTCGGCGGCGCCTACCCGTCGTCTTCGGGTTGGCCTCGTGGTGGAAGAGCCTCCGCATTGCCTCCGCGTGCGAAGCTCCGTGCACTCCCTTATACATTTCGACGTACTCCCGCTTTCCCTCCTCTGTAGGCTGTGTGTCGATGAGGCCGAGCTTCCGCATGATTAAGAACTCCCCCTGCTTCGCCACCGGGATCTTGGCGAGGGGTTGTGCAGCGATCCTCTGGCTTCTCTACGGTAACTTGACAGGAGGCGAGTAAAAAAACCGAAGTCGGCAAGATTGGGGTGGCCGCCTTCTTGAGAACGCGTCGCGTGAACACCATGAGTCGGTCGCTGAAGGAGCCGGAGCCGTTCTTAGATTGGGGCGTAGGGTCGGCCTGCTGGTTCACCGGTACCGGGAAGCCCGGGGGAGGAGTGCAGCAGGATGCGTCCCCGGCGTGCTCAACGTCAACCGAGGTTGCGGAGCACACTGTGGTCGAGTCTACGTCCCGTGGGGGGGTCCACACATTGAGGGACGTCGAGGCTTGCTGGGGCTGGTTCTCGAGCATCGTCGGCGTCAGCATGGCCGTCGGGACCTCAACGACGTCCGGTGGAAGGACCGCTCCGTGTGTTGCTTTGTTTCGGCGGGCCTAGATAAGCAGCGGCTTAGCCCGCTCAGGCCCCCTCGGCACGCCGTCCTGTCTGTGTGCCCCCACAGCGGGCGCGCTAGGCAGATCGAATGCAGAAGGGGGCTCCTCCATGGTCGGGTCCTCTCCGGCAGATGGCGCCGCTGGCGGGGCAGCCATCGGCTCCGAGGGCGACCCTCCGAACGGCTCCGGGGTCGGCCCACCGGTCGCGTGCTGTCGATCAACGGCAGCGGGCCTTCAAGAATTGTGGCCCAGGCAACATCCATCCAGGTGTCCACCGGAACAGTAGAGGGAGATCCGTGGCCCGGGCCCTCGATTGGAGGCTCGGTCAGTTGCTTGGTGGTGCCCGCCTCCTGCCTCTTCTTCCGCTTGCGGCGTCGGCGTCGACGTCGACGCGAGCGGTGACCACGACCACGTTGAGAGTGACCGGTGTCAGCCGAGCCACCAGCCCCAGTAGGAGTGTGCCCACCACTCACGGTGCTTGGCCGAGCGGCGCACTTGGCGGTGTTGTCGCGCCACGGCCTCTTTGTAACACCCCTGGTGTTAATCACTTACTTAAAACTTGATCATGTCATCATATGCATTAAGCATCATTCATTTGTTTGAAAACCTGGATATGCATTGAACTAAAAATGAGTTTACTTGCTTATGTTTGATCCATGGTGTGATTGCAGGGTCATCTTTTCAAATTCCAAAAATTTAAATTTGAATCCAAACCCTAATTCCCAGAGGGGGTGGATTAAACCCTAAACATGATTTTCAAAATCTAAAAAGAATTTTTAGATGAATGTTTAAGCAATATGGTAGAGTTCTGTTTGAATTGCATTTGTTGTGTTTTAAGTTTTTCAAGTGTTACTCAAGTTTTTAGAGTAATTGAAAAAGGGGTAAATTCTTTTTAAAAGGAGTTTCAAATTTCAAAAATGCATTTTCATTTCTAGGCTGAATTTGAAAATGTGCATATTGCCAAAAGTGTAGATCATGAAATTTAGAGAAACTTTAGTGTTCTAAGTTTTTCATGAAAACCCCTGTAAGGTTGAGCTTTTTGCAAAAACAGTCGCAGGGCAGTTTGAACATTTCACCGAACACTTGCATGTCGAGTTGAGTCATGGCGCCGACATCTGTCCGGCCACCTGCCGACGCCACCGCACGCTCCTGGCCTCAGCGGGCATCACAGCATGTGCGTGGCAACGCCACGGCCCCGTTGTCGTCTACAAAACGGGACGCCATCCACCCCTGCCCTCTCTTTCCACGCTCGACGCCGCGCGTTCTGCCCTGCTCTGCTCCTACGCGCGCAACACTTCGTGTCGCCGAGCTCGCACGAGCGTTCCAGTCACTCCCAAGATCGCCATCCACTGCAATAGCTTTCGCCTTGAGCTAGTACACCTCCCGCACCAGTCGGTTGAAGCGGAGGACGCGTAAATCGCCGGCGCATCATCTTCTTCCTCGGCTCCGGCGAGAGCGCCGCCGCTCTGGTTCGCAGTCTCACCGGCTACACAGGAGCCACATTGTTCTTCTGGTTCTTGTTTCATCTTCGTTGTTCTTCTCTGATTCCATTGCTATCCTCCGTTTTTCAAATGGTGGACCGTAGCTCCGGGAACATCGACGTTGCCGCTCGGTTCACCTTCTCCGTCGGCACGGTCTTCGTCGCCAGCTCGTTCTGCTTCATCTCCGGCCGCGATAGCAGGTGTTCTGTGACCAGGGTGAGCACCTCGAACTATCCGCGCACTTGGTTTCCCTTGAATTGAGCCGTCGAGCTCTGTCCACGAGCGACGCCGCGGTTCATGGCCGTCGCGACTGTGCGCTCGTCGGTTTTTTGTTTTTGTTGGTCGTTTTCGAGTCGGAGTCTTGCGCTAGCTTCGTCTACTCGTCCTGAGTATGTTCGTGCTGTTGGTTGATCGAGCGCGTGCGTGTGTTCGCCGGCGCATGAGCAACCGCGTGCGGGGTGCCGCCATGCTCGTCGGTAGGGTCGTTTCGCGTAGTTGCTCGTTCGTTTCTCGTGCGGTCCGCGTTGTTTGGGGGCCGCTAAGCATGTTGGGGTAGTTGGTTGAGCCTATTACGGCTTTTGCTCGCCGGCATACGTGCGACCGAGATCTTACCGCCGCGGATGTCGCCGGCGAGGGAGTTCTAAGGGATGGAAAGGACTCTGCCGTACCTTGATGGGTTAGAGGTGACGCGTAGATTCCAGCGCATGAGTTGTTTGAGCCGCTAAGTAGTCGCCGACGATGTGCCGCCGTGTTTTGTGGTCACCGGCGCCGTTGCTTTGCTTTTGGGTCAATGACACGCGGGACCCAGGTGTCAGTGAGAGCGGTGAAGGGTTTTTCTAATTTCCAGTTTTGCACAGTAATGTTTTTTGTTATTTTTGTATGTTTATTTCTGCGTATAAATAAATTATGTTAAAATTTGTGTATGCTCTCTGTAATGAATAGTATTTAAGAAAAATATAACATGTCCATGATCAATATGTTTTAATCCTGTAAAAATACTTAAAATAATTGAAAAATGGTATTTCTATAAATTTTCATGCTCTGTTTAATGCTCCAAAAATTCCGAGAATTATTGTGTAACCTTTATACACTTATATCTTGTTGTACAAAAAGTTTGGGAATTTTTGGATGAACTGTTGAACATGGCTTTTTGTTTAATTAATAATAAAATGATTAGCAACCCTAATGACTTTAAGTTTTGAATGATTTTGGATTGTTTATGGTTAATGGTCAACTGTCCAGTGACAACCACAGTATGGACATGTATGATGTATTGTTGTTTGCTCAGTTCTTTTGGACATAATTATTAAACTTAGTAATTACTTTAGTCATGTTGTAAGTAAATTACTTTATGCTTTAGTTTAACTTTTCCTTCATGAAGGACAGTTATACTCAAAATATTTAATCTGTTTTGTTCATCTTTTAAGTGTTGTTTGTGTGTTGCAAATCATCATGTCTATCCTTTCAAGCATCATCTAAGCATATCATTATATCGTGTAGATTATTCGTTGGTTGGGTTGGATAATCCCTCTTGTGAAAGGGATTTCTCTCTTATTGAATCTGAGCCCGAGTTTGTGTATCCCTCCAACCAAGGCAAACCCCGGTGCATTCAAGCCATACCTTGTATTTAAAATATTTTATTTAAATACACTTATGGTTATTACTGCATTGTTCTTACTTTATTAAATTTCTATTTGATGCATAGCCTTATCCTTGGTTACTTGTACCTTCTACCTTGACACTTTTTAAAGATGAAAACTTTTGGCTAAAATGCTTAGTATGCTTAGAGTTTTCTAGTAGGTGATTTCCTGTCACTTACACATAGCGTATTGCTTCGACAAATGGTTATGATCCTTTGAGAAAGGTGTGTTGTTGGAAGTAATAATTCGTGACCGGGCAAACACGGTGTTGGAGAGCCATCAACGGTGTCTGGTGAGCAGGTTCTTTCCGCCTGTGTCGTTAGGGCCTTGCCGTTGTAAAAAGTTAGAGGGTTGTGACTTTGGAGTACTTATCATATACCTTTGGGGAAGCTGGACTCTGGCCAATCCAGTCTAAAGGACGGTTAACCCGCACTGGGAGTGGAGAGATGGCGAGAGTAGTGTGTACCCTCCAAGTTAGTGAACTGAATGGAGGCGTACTGTGCTTTCGGGTGGCGGCCCCTGTTCTCGGATGGAGGATCTAGGAAAAAGTATTCATATGTGTGCTTTAAGAGGTTGTATATGTCGTGTGATAGGGAAACCCCAGCTGGGATAAACCGGTTCGAATCGTCGTGTTCCTCGGATAAGGAAACATGACCCTGCCTTTTACATCGTAGTTAATGAAACTTAAATTGGATACTTGTTGGTTCCTTTCATGGATGGTTATTACCTTGTTATGAATCATAAATTTAGATTAGTACTTGAGTAATCTTTTAAACGAATTAAATGAATTTCAATTCTTTTTATAAATGCTCATTTATGCAAAATACTTGATTCTTGCAAACCACACCTTAAATCCTATGACTTGCATACCTTTTGTCCACCAAATATTTTCTTTTGTCGGATAAGTCTTGTTGAGTACCCCGTACTCAGGGTTTGTTAACCCCTGTTGCAGATGAGGATCCCAATCCGGTCTGTGTGGCTTCGTGCTGCATGACCGTTCTTTGAGTTGATGAGGATGAAGAGTAGTTGTCTCTGCTTGACTCTTGGGCAAGAGTATCTCAGTTGTTTGTTTATACTCTATCAGCAGCTTGATACTATGTTATCGTATGACACTTAAGTTATGTTTCAAAACTTATGGTTTGTAATATAACTCTAAATTTCCGCTACTTTGATGTAATAAAAATTTTATCGTATTACTTCTGCAATGTTTGTAATGAGGAGATCCTGTTCGGAAAGAGGTGAATGACCCGCTGCAAAGTGGTGACACCTGACGGACTAATTAAGAATTGAATCCTTTGTTGGGATTAAGTCGGGTGGACTATTAATCCAGGCAAGTGAGCCCTTTCTTAAAAGGTTCTGTCACACTCTTGCAATGCCACGCAAAGTGGCCAAGGCCGTAGCAACGGAGGCACCGCCATGGGTGGTTGCAGGTGGCGACGCGGTGCCCCCCCGCTAGGCACTTGAAGTAATAGCCATCAGCGTAAGCCGGGAACTGCCGTGGGCCGGTGTGTCCCCCAGCGTTTGCCGCATGGCGCTGCCGCGGACGCGGCCGCGGCGCCTGCGATGGCGGGGTAGGGCGCTGTGGCAGAACACACTGCCATCCATCAGCATCCGGGGCGGTTGTCCGGCGCGCCGACCCCAGCCGCTGGTGGACGGGGCGTCGTTCACGCCCACCCACTTGGACCGGAAGGCCGCTCACCAGCTGTGGCCGCGTGAAAGGTCCTAGATGGCTAGAGAGGGGGTGAATAGCCTAATAAAAATTCTACAAATCACTAGAGAAAAAGGTTAGATAACACTTAAGCGAAGCTTTTTGCTCTAGCTCTACTTGGGGTGCAAAGCTACCTACCCAATGCAATTCTAGTTAGCTAAGTGCTTACAATCAATAGCAAGAACCTAAAGCACTCAGCACAAGCTAGTAAGAACAACTACTAGAGCACCTACACTGAATGAAACTCCTGACCAGAGGACGGCAACATCGCCATAGGAACCAACCACCACAGCAGAGGCAGCACCAACAACAGCACCATCAGCACCAATCATTCCTCCCGCTGAGGCAAGTTCATCGACAACCACTGCCGATCTTCAAGACGATACTACGCCAGCTGCCTTCCCAAGTTCCAGGCAAGAAATCCGCTTCAAGACGGTAAGCCGACTGTCACAAAACCCATAACACAAACTTATAATCGGCAAACCCTAATCTTCTTCCTTTTCAGGCCCAAGATTCTCCTGGCAGCTTATTTTCCTTCGCCGTCCACCTTTCCGATGAAAACAAAGACAAAGAAGACTCTGCTCCAGCGAATAGTTTGTTCTCCTTCGCCGTCAATCTCCCCGATGAAGACGAAGACGAAGAAAGCTCTGCTCCAGCTCTATCAGCAGAAGTTAAACTCAAGCTCGAAGCATTGCTATTTTTACTGCAACAAGACACATCTCACCTCGTCCAAGACTCCACTGCAATAAAGATAGCTTTCAAAGACATTCAAGGTTGTCTATCTACCGATATAGAAGAAACACTTTTCTAGGCAGCATTTCTTGAGAGTAAGCAACTCCAATATCAAAGGCTCTCTCGTCGTATAGCCAATAGAACTGCTCAATCAGAACTTAAAGAGAGAATGCTCCAATTCAAGCAATCTGCCGATGAAAAACACAAGGACATAGGTCGCCTAGAAGCTTCGGGGGCGGAGCTTGATAAATACATTGTCCATCTATCGGCAAGGAAGGAACAACTATTAGCAGAGCTGAAACAGGTTGACGAAGCCCTGATCGCAGCCAATCAACAGAAGACTGAATTTCCAAGTACCATCCAAGCCTTACAACAAGAAAGAGATGCCGATGCACGTCAAGCCCTCCGGATGAAGAAAAAGATCAAGCCGATAGAGGGATCCGCCGATGATGATGCCAAGGAGATGGAAAAATAGAGCAAATTCGCCTGCATGCGATATCAACCATTCAATCTTTGTTGTAATTTGTCACAATCTATTGTATCGGCAAGTGTAATATTGATACTTGATTTTGCTCGTAATATAGTGCCAGTACGCTTTTTACCGATGTCTTATACAACTTTCCTTCCATCGACATTCCAACGGGTATTCTATGCATCTACCCAAATACTAGGGTAATATTTCTTCAAGTATTTACCGTTGATTGCTCTGGGAAACGCAACCCCTTCGAGGGTTTCCAAAATATATACATTACCAGGAATATATTGATTTATCCGAAACGGACCCTCCCAATTAGGAGACCATTTTCCAAACTTAGAACTCTTAGTCCCAATCGGTAAAATCAATTTCCACACCAGATCACCATCGAAAAATTCTTTCACCTTTACCTTCTTGTCATACCATCTGGCAACCCTTTTCTTATTTTCTTCGATGCTGATCAAAGCCCTCAACCGATAACTTGCTAAGTCTTCTAACTCATCCTTCATAAGAGTATTATACTCATCGGTTGTCAATTGATCTTGAGAAAACAATCGCCTAAAACCAGTTTTAACTTCCCAAGGTAGGACAACATCGTGTCCATAGACCAACTGATACGGCGAAACTTTGGTTGCACCATGACACGCCATCCGATACGACCATAGGGCTTCATTTAACACTATATGCCACTTTCTAGGGTTTTCTTCAATCTTGCGTTTGATAAGCTTAATAACCCTTTATTAGTCGCCTCAGCCTGACCGTTAGCTTGGGCATAATAAGGAGAAGAATTCAATACCTTGAACCCCATACCAGCAGCAAACTCATCAAACTCTCCCGATGTGAACATGGTCCCTTGATCGGTGGTAATAGTTTGAGGAATACCGAATCGGTAAACAATGTATTCTTTTACAAAATCTACCATGTTTGTCGATGTCACCTTCTTCAAAGGAATCGCTTCAACCCATTTCGTGAAGTAATCGGTAACAACAAGTATAAACTTATGCCCCTTGCTTGACGATGGATAAATTTGGCCGATGAGATCAATAGTCCATCCTCTAAACGGCCAAGGCTTGATTATGGGATTCATTGCCGATGCAAGCGCCCTCTGGACATTACCAAACTTCTGACAATCCTAGCACCCCTTAAAATAGTTGAAGCAATCTTCAAGAATTGTCGGCCAATAATATCCATTCCGCCTAATCATCTACTTCATCTTGAATGCCGATTGATGTGCTCCACACACGCCCTCATGGATCTCGCCCATTAACTCTTTTGACTCTTCTCTACTAAGGCATCTGAGCAAAACTCCATCAATTGTCCGATAATACAATTCATTGTCAAGGAGCACATACTTGGTAGCTTGGAACCTTAGACGCCTTTCAACCTTCTTAGACGGATCTCTTAAGTAATCAGCCATTTCTTTTCTCCAGTCATCGGCAACCATCATCGATGTCATGACTTCTTAAATCGACTGATATCCTGAAGCGTTCTGTGCTAACTGATTAGCCTCTTCATTGTGCAACATGGGAACATGCTCAAGGCGGTACTCTTTGAATTCTTTTAATAACCGCAGACATCTCTCATGGTGTGCAATCAACATTTCACTTCGGCATTCATATACCCCAGTCAATTGATTGATCACCAACATGGAATCACCGAAGATTTCAATGGCATCGGCACATATTTCTCTGAGTAATTCCAACCCTTTTATTAAAGCTTGATACTCAGCCTGATTGTTTGTTGATGTAGCAACAATCGGCAACGAAATCTCATACTTCCGTCCTCGGGGTGAAATTAAGAGCACACCGATACCTGCCCCTTCCTTGCACGTAGACCCATCAAAGAACAAAGTCCAAGGAGCAATCTCTACAGATCTTACCACATTGCAATGCTGAGTAATAAAATCAGCCATCACCTGACCCTTAACTGCCTTAGCCGATTCATACTTCAGATCGAACTCCGAAAGTGCCAGAATCCATTTGCCGATTCTTCCATTTAATATCGGCATCGATAGCATATACTTAACCACATCATTTTTACAGATAACAGTATATTCGGCCGACAATAAATAATGCCTTAATTTTATGCAAGAGAAATATAAACATAAGCATAATCTTTCTATGGCCGAATACCTTGTTTCAGCATCTACCAGTCTTCTGCTCAAATAATATATCACGCGTTCTTTCCCTTCAAATTATTGAATTAAGGCTGATCCGATAACACCGTCATCGGCAGACAAATACAACCTGAAAGGCTTCCCATGTTGAGGTGGAACCAAGACTGGAGGGTTTACCAAATATTTCTTGATCTCCTCCAAGGCTAACTGTTGTTCCTCTTTCCATGTAAACTCTTGATCGACTTTCAGTTTTAACAATGGACTAAAAGATCTAATCTTACCAAATCAGTTGGATATAAATCTTCTAATGAAATTAATCTTGCCGATCAAGGATTGCAGCTCAGTCTTGTTTGTAGGGGCAACTACTTTGTTAATTGCATCAATAGATTTTCTGCCGATCTCGATGCCTCTCTGATGCACCATAAAACCCAGAAACTGACCTGCCGATACACCAAACGCACACTTGTTAGGATTCATCTTCAACCCATGCTCCCTTGTGCATTCTAGGATTTTTCGCAAATCGGCAAGATGCTTTTCAAAACTTCCGGATTTAACCACCACATCATCAATATAAATTTCGACTATCGTGCCGATGTACTTATGAAAGATAAAATTCATCGCTCTTTGATAAGTAGCACCGGCATTCTTCAAGCCAAAAGTCATCATGACCCACTCAAACAAACCTATGTGACCTGGACATCTGAATGCAGTCTTGTTTATGTCTTCCTCAGCCATGAATATTTGATTATATCCAGCATTACCATCCATGAAACTAATGATTTGATGTCCGGCAGCGGCATCAACCAACAGATCGACAACTGGCATCGGATAACCATCCATCGGTGTAGTCTTGTTGAGATTCCTGAAATCAATACAAACACGAAGCTTTCCGTTCTTCTTATACACAGGAACCACATTAGAAATCCAATCGGCATATCGACACTGCTGAATAAACCCAGCTTCAATTAACTTTGTAATTTCAGCTTTAATGTCAGGCAACACCATAGGATTGCATCGGCGCGCAGGTTGCCGATGTGGTTGGAAACCAGACTTAATAGGCAACTGATGTTCGACTATTGATCGGTCTAAACCAGGCATCTCTGTATAATCCCAAGCGAAACAATCTTTATTTTCTTTTAATAAATCAATCAATTGTCGCTTACATTGGGAATCCAACTTAGTACTAATAAAAGTAGGCCTATGCTTACTACCATCGCCGATATCTACTTCTAATAAATCATCGGCCGATGTGAACCCCTGTCCCAGTTTTCCATCATCGGCGAATTGATCCATTAAAACTCCTCTTCAGGACCGACTGCTTGGATCGGTGTAATACGGTAATCGGCAACTTTGAGGAACTCCGTGTCCCAAGCTTCACCTGATATGCACCTGGTTTGCTCATAAGTTTCCGATTCTGCCGATGCAACGATTGACGGAGTTTCACTCCGGACAACTTCAATCTTATCTCCAACCCACTGCACAAGGCTCTGATGCATAGTAGAAGGAATACAGCAATTGGCATAGATCCAATCCCTTCCTAGGAGCAAGTTTTAGGTGCCTTTGCCACTGATCACGAAAAACATCATCGGCAAAGTTTTACTGCCGATGGTTAATTCAACACATATGTCTCCCATAGCTGGCGACACATTGCCTTCAAAATCTTTAAGTTTCATGTCCGTCTTGACTAAGTCTTGGTCGCCTTTTCCAAGCTTCCTGAACATGACATATGGCATTATGTTTATTGACGCCCCGCCATCCACCAACATTTTCGTTACAGGCTGTCCATCCACTTTGCCCTTAACAAACAGGGCCCTCAGGTGCTGCCTTTCATCATCGGCAGGTTTCTCAAAGACAACTGCCATCGGATCCAAGACCAATTGCGCCATTTCTGCAACCTCTTCTTCGTCACTGACAGGTGCCATGAACTCCATCGGCAATATGATGACTATATTGATTTCTGTCGATGGATCCCCATCCTTGCGCTTTGGCCTCCACTGCTTTTCCCTTGAAGGATTTTCACTGTCATATAAGTTGCTTTGGTGTTCGCGCTGGATTCTCCTTTTCTGAGTCTTTGTTAGACCCTTAGGACACCACTGAGGAAGTTTAGTTTTCCAAACAGGCTGGTGCTGCCTCTCACTGCTTGCATCGGCACCATTCCTTATGTTTGGACCTCTGGAGAATATTTCTTCGTCGGACACTCTTGTATTGACCATCTCTTCAAGCTCCTCTGGATCAACACGCCTGCCAAGCCTGTTATGCGCGCTGAGCTTGCCCCTCAGCCGGTCATGTGCCGATTTCTTTTCTCTGAGCGGCCTAGCATACCTGGATATCCGATCGTCGAAACAAGGCTTCTTTTCTGACCGATCGGCAGGGTAATACCCATTGCACTGAGGACAATTATCGGTAGTAGGTACCTTGATGACTTCTTCCTAGCAGTGGACGAAGAAGGGACACTTCCAGTGGTCCTTATGCCAAAGCCACTCTTGGTGCTCTTCTTCTTCTTGCCGACGTTGCTCCTCTCGCGATTGCCGATACTCTCGCCTTGGCTGCTTATGCGTGATTATAACACCAGGAGCCCTGTTGGCATTGCTACCTTCATCGGCAACTTTCTTGCCCTTTCTGTCATCGGCAAACCTCTTCTCATCACGCTCAGCTACCTGATGACCAGGATCTACCGATGCATTCTTCCTGGCAGCTTCCGACGTTAGCACTTTAGTTTTTTCACTGGTTTCCACCATATTATTTGGAAACGGATGCTGATCAATCTTCATCGGTTTCTAGGCTTTAGAATTTTCAAATCTAATTTGTCCAGATTCAATTTCTGACTGCAACTGCTGTCTGAATACTTTGCAGTCATTGGTACTATGCGAAGCCGCATTGTGCCACTTACAATACCTGATCTTTCTGAGCTCTTCGGCCGATGGAATCACCTGGTTAGGCGCCAACTTGATTCGCCCTTCTTGAAGTAATAAGTCAAACATCCTATCGGCCTTGGTGATATCAAAGGTGAACCTTTCAGCTTCCTTCTGGCCAAACGGACAAGACACAAATTTCTTATCCTTCACCCATTCGGCAGCACCGATGCTTAGCTCTTCATCGAAATCCTCTTCTTGCTCAATGAAGGTCACCTTCTTGTTCCAAGTCTTTCTGGGCTCAAAAGTCTTAACATCCTGATCGGCAATTCTCTGCACAAGGTGGCTCATACTTTCAAACTCTTGAGACGCATACTTGTCTTTGATGTGCGGCAGTAATCCTTGGAAGGCCAAATCTGCCAATTGCCGATCATCAAGCACCAAGCTGTAGCACTTGTTTTTCATGTCTTGTAGTCTCTGGACAAAGCTTTCCACCGATTCATCATTACGTTGCCTCAGCTTAACCAAATCGGTAATCTTCTTTTCATGTATGCCAGCGAAGAAGTATTTATGAAACTGCCTCTCTAGATCGACCCATGTGATTACAGAGTTTGGAGGCAATGATATAAACCATGTGAACGCCGATCCAGACAACGATGATGAGAACAATCTCACCCTCAACTCTTCTCTGTTGGCAGTTTCTCCACACTGGATAATGAAGCGGTTGATGTGCTCCATTGTTGACGTGTCATCCTGGCCAGAGAATTTGGTAAAATCAGGCACCTTGTACCGATTTGGGAGAGGAATTAAGTCATATGCCGGAGGATACGGTGTCCGATAAGAATATGTATTAACCTTGGGTTTAATGCCGAATTGTTCCTTCATCACTTCGGCAATCTTATCGGTCCAATATGCATCCTCCTCCTGCCGACTCATTGGCTGATTGTTGACTGGTGGAGCCGGCTGATGCGCCCCTTCAGATCTTGGTGGAAGATGATTCGGAATAATTGGCATGGGCGCAGCACCAGTCATTTGGACGTTATGCATCGGTTGACCTACCAATGGATAACTTTGCACATTCACTGGATTATACTATGGTATCATATTCATGGGTTGCTGTACCGATGCTCCACTCTGAATGTTTGGACTTCCATACTAATACATTAGTACGCCAGGCTGTTGAACTGGCGGCTGACTGGTCCATCCAGGATTATGAATCATCGACATGTGACTTACCGATGGCTGACAGCTAACTGGAGCCTGTTGTTCCATCATAGGTTGACTTCCAGTTGCTATACCGTGTTGCATCGGCACCGAGCTTGCCGATGGTGGCATCATAGGTACTTTAGGAATCACCACCTAGAAATCTTCTGATGGCACTTGCACAGTTGGAGATGACGTAGAGTAATGCATCATAGGGATCATCGGCTGTGATTGCATTGCCGATGCCATGGAACCCTTCCAAACTGAACTGTCTCCCTGCACCAGATTGGAACCAGCAGATGGATTTGAAGGCATACCGTATCCCCACCAGTTGACGGGAGTTAGATGATTCTGGACAGCAGGTCCCGTCATTGCCGATGCCAACGGATCTGCACTAAGCTTGGTGACGCTTTCAGGACTTGGCCTTGGTGGTGTAGCCACATCGGCAGACGGATCCACGGGAGTGGAAGACGCCACTGGGGCTGCTGATGGGTTTATAGATGTCGATCCAGGTTAATGATACGCTGGACCAACATACTGAGGTGCTTGTCCTTCTTTGAAAGATTGCATAACAGCATTATACACAGTATTGGACAACACATTGGAGTGGCTAATTAATGCTTGATTTAAGGCAGAATTAACCATCTCTTGCAACTTACCAGGATTGGCATCATACGTGACCTGCCGTGGCAACGGCGGATCTTGCTTTTGGATGGCTTCGTCGCTCCTGCTTAGGCTGAAGGACTTCAAATACAACTGTTTGTACTCCTCCATAGCCCGCTCCATAGCCAGCTTTTGATCATCTTTCAGGTCGGCCTCGGAGACTTCGATGACGTTCCTCTGGTTAACGTCGGAGTTATCACCCATGATAGATGTATAATGGTCCCACCGGGTGTGCCAAAAGAGGTGTTGACACAAAAAGCGTCAGGATTTGCGAACACCTCGGGCTATTACCCGAATTCGATATCCAAAGGTGTGCCAGTCGATTTGACTAGTTAATCGACAAGGACGATAACTAGAACAAGATTTGAACAAGACAACGGCGATACGCCCAGATGTCAAGATTCAGACTTGATCAGGATAACTAGAGCAGAGCTGAATGAGATAACAGCGATGCGCCCGGATGTCAAAGCTCAGATTACTCCCACGCGGAACTTGCAAGGGTTTGACGAAGATCAAGGAGATGCAGCCCGTCGAAGCTTGAAGAACTCGTAGATAAACTAAGACTAATGCAATAAAAGGGTAAATTGCAGTAAATAAGATAAAAAGTAATTGATTTGTTTGATGTATTATTGATATCCTCATGACCCCTAGGTACATATTTATACTCCAGCAAAAGGAGTTGTAGACAGACACGACTCGTACCTTTCCTAAACAAAACTCTATTTTTAAGGAAATAACTGACCCGCGCAGGAGTCGGACCCAAATAACAATAATATTTTCCTAAACAAACATCTCTATTTTTAAGGAAAATGTTCATGCAAGAGTTGGACTCAAACTTCTATAATAATACTAGTATAAGATCACTAGTTTCCTTATGTCTTTTCTTCGATGAAACTTTCCATCGGCAGACTCTTCAATCCGCAACTTCCTTCTATTGCCATCGGCAATCCTTGCTGAGATCAACCGCCACGTCATCCTGTGCTCGTCGGCATCATCTCTTTATCGGTAACATCCCCAATCGGTCATTCTTCACTCCCATCGGAAACATCCTTATCGGCAACCATTCTGCTGTTCCATCGGCAACAAACTTATCTTCATTTGCAGAATTCATTTTCATCGGTAACGTTAACCGATAACCTGCCGATGCCGATAGAAAATAGCTACCGATCAATGCAAGTCTTAGCTCATTTGACATATGCCGAAAAACGCTGTCAATAGTGTCACTTAGGTTCATTTTGATATGCAATGCAAATGGCCTAGTGGCACATGATAACCATAATTGAAATGAGTTTTCCCTTCTTAATAGTACGACTATCTATCCTAAAGGTGATCACAGTCTCTATAGTGTCTTGATCACTAAACCAAAAATGGCCCTATAGATATACCATTGCCTTGGGTCCATTTTTGTTTTTCTCTTTCTTCTTTTCCTTAGTCCATGGAGTACTTGATTCATCATGATCATCCATCTAGCTCCATGTCTCAAGGTGAACCACCCTATCTTGATCATACACTTAGTTCAAGGGTTAGTCCATAGGTTTCATCAATTAACCAAAACCAAACAAGGTCTTTCAATCTCCCCCTTTTTGGTAATTGATGACAACCTTTTCACAAATGAATATATATGATGAAAATTTCACCTTTGGTAGTATTAGCTCCCCCTATATATGTGATATATGAGTTTGGTTCATTTTGATCACATATGCATGAATAGGAATTGTGGGAGAGTGAATGCTACCAAATGATGCTAAGGTGTGTAGGATGGACCTTTGAAGCGTGATACCAATCGGAGTGCAATAGTATAACATCCTTAGCACCATGGTTAGCTAGATATCATCAAAAACACTAGAAACCTCGTGAGATCAACATTAGAAGCAAGGTTTCTAGATACCAATTGAAAGAACAAGGTTCTAGCTTACCAACCTATGCATGCTAGTTAGCAAAACATCATATGAATCCTATAACTAGCGTACACCACACAAGCATGTCATGAATGTAAATACATATGCAAGCAAGAACTTATGAGTGCACAAAGATATGCAACAACTTTATTCATAGGCTTGCTCCCCCTACTTGTGTGTTTTCATTTTCAAAATTTTCAAAAATATTTTTCTTTGTCTTACTACTTACTTCTCCCCCTTTGTCATCTATTATCATAAAAGATGTGCTCAAAAGTTTGATTATTGGAGAGAAGCTTAGTTGTGGTTCAATCTAGATTACTTGCCCCAAGCTATTTAAATCGGTTTAAACCATGGACAAGCTTCTTCACACATCCTAGAATGGTTATCTTGCCCATGTTGAGCTAAATATTTGAAGTTCATGATCTAGATCAAACACTAGGATTGCAAGCCCACAAATATGTCATATGCTACCACTAGATCAAATCAAGCATAGAAACAATAGTGGTACCATATAAGCATCAAATCATTTGATTTTCATGAATAATCCTAATGAATTGATGTCTAGATGCACTAACAAGCCCTAATAAGGATGAATGACATGACAACCAACTTGTACCTTGCATAGCTCGAAGGAGAGGCATGTCATATATATGGGGGTGCATCAACACATATTTGAGAAGTCAAGAATGTTCAACTCATTTTTTAGCTTGCAAAACCTCTTCTCATCAAGTGGCTTGGTGAATATGTCGGCAAGTTGATCATCGGTGCCAACACTTGTGATCTTGATATCACCCTTTAGTTGATGGTCTCTTATGAAGTGATGCCTCACATCAATGTGCTTGGTTCTTGAATGTTGAACCGGATTATTGGTTAGCTTCACCGCACTTTCATTGTCACATAGCAAAGGCACTTGCTTGAAATTGATTCCATAGTTATTCAAAGTTGTTTTCATCCAAAGCAATTGAGCACAACAACTACCCGCACTTATGTATTCGGCTTCGGCGGTAGAGAGTGCAACACTATTTTGCTTCTTTGATGACCAAGATACAAGTGACATGCCTAGCAATTGACATGTGCCCGATGTGCTCTTTCTATCAATCTTGCATCCCGCATAGTCGGAGTCCGAATATCCAAGTAACTCAAAGTTTGACCCCTTGGGATACCACAATCCAACATCTTGTGTATGCTTTAAGTACCTCAATATTCTCTTTGTAGCCTTCAAGTGACTTTCTCTTGGAGAGGCTTGGAATCTTGCACACATGCACACACAAAACATCCCATCCGCCCTTGAAGCGGTCACATAGAGTAGGCTTCCAATCATAGACCGATACAACTTTTGATCCACCATATTGCCACTAGCATCACTATCCAAGTGTCCATTAGTGCCCATTGGAGTGCTAATGCCTTTTGAATCTTCTAAGCCAAATTTCTTCATCATATCCTTGATGTACTTGCCTTGACTCACAAAGGTGCCATTCTTCAATTGTTTGGTTTAAAGACCAAGGAAGTAGCTAAGTTCACCAATCATTGACATTTCAAACTCATTTGCCATCATCTTGCCAAATTCTTCACAAAATTCTTGATTGGTTGAACCGAATATGATGTCATCCACATAGATTTGGAGCATAAATAGATCATTGCCAAGCTTCTTGGTGAAAAGGGTAGTATCAACCTTCCCCATAATGAACCCTTTAGATAGAAGGAAGTCCCTCAATCTTTCATACCATGCTCTAGGTGCTTGCTTCAAGCTATATAAAGCCTTCCTCAACTTGTACACATGGTTGGGCTTCTTGTCATCTTCAAAACCGGGAGGTTGCTCAACATATACTAGCTCGTTGATATATCCATTCAAGAAAGCACTCTTCACATCCATTTGGTATAGCTTGATGTTGTGTGCACATGCATAGGCCAAAAGAATCCTTATTGCCTCAATCTTAATCTTGCAACCGGTGCGTAGGTTTCTCCAAAATCAAGACCCTCAACTTGAGTGTATCTTGAGCTACCAATCTTGCTTTGTTCCTCACAATTATACCATCTTGGTCTTGCTTTTTTCTAAATACCCATCTTGTGTCAATCACATTGTAGTTCTTGGGTCTTTCAACTAGTTCCCAAACTTGGTTCCTAGTGAAATTGTTGAGCTCTTCATGGATAGCATTGACCCAATCAACATCTTGTAGGGCTTCATCAATCTTTGTTGGCTCTATGGATGATACAAAGGAATAGTGCTCACAAAAGGATGCCAATCTTGATCTTGTTTGAACACCACTTGTAATATCACCAACAATTTGATCAATGGGGGTGATCTTTTGCAATGTTGGTCGGTTGGAGGATAGGGACTTGATTGCTTGAGCTTGGTTGAGATGAACTAGCAACTTGTTGATCTTGCACTTGAGAGTTACTAGCTTGCATTTGAGGTGAGTTGAGCACTTGATCTTTGTCATCTTCTATGTCAATCACTTGTCTTGGCCTAATATCATCAATATCCATGCTCTTCATAGCATTTGCCAATTGTGGACCACTAACATCTTCTAGGTTCTCATTCACAACTTTGGAGCCATTGGTTTCATCAAATTCAACATCATGATCCTCCTCAAGTATACCACTAGCCGAATTCCACACTCTATAGGCTTTGCTTGTGGTTGAGTAACCAAGTAGGAACCCTTCATCACACTTCTTGTCAAACTTCCCAAGTCTTGTGCCTTTCTTCAAGATGTAGCATTTGCACCCAAAGAATCTAAAGTATGCAATGTTGGGCTTTCTTCCATTTAATAGCTCATATGGAGTCTTCTCTATCAATGGATGACAATACAACTGATTGCTAGAGTAGCAAGCGGTGTTGATAGCTTCAGCCCAAAAGGATTGACTCACATTGTACTCACTAAGCATAGATCTTGTCATATCAATCAATGTTCTATTCTTCCTCTCAACAAGGCCATTTGATTGTGGAGTGTACTTGGTCGAGAGTTGATGCTTGATCCCAAGCTCGTCACATAGCTCTTCAACTCTTGTATTCTTGAATTCACTTCTATTGTCACTTCTCACTTTCTTGATGGTTGTTTCAAACTCATTGTGACATCTCTTGACAAAAGACTTGAATGTGGCAAATGTATCACTTTTGTCATTGAGAAAGAATACCCAAATATATCTTGTAAGATCATCCACTATCACAAAGTCATATTTGTTGCCTCCAATACTAGTGTATGTTGTTGGTCCAAATAGATCCATGTGCAACAACTCAAATGCTCTACTAATGCTCATCATGCCCTTCTTTGGATGGGTGTTACCAACTTGTTTGCCGGCTTGACAAGAGCTACAAAGTTTGTCCTTCTCAAACACAACATCTTTCAAGCCTCTTACTAAGTCATGTTTGATCAATCTATTCAATTGCTTCATCCCAACATGACCAAGCCTTCTATGTCATAACCAACCCATACTTGATTTAGTGAGCAAGCAAGTACACAATTGAGCTTCACTAGCATTGAAATCCACTAGGTAGAGGTTCTCATATCTAAAACCTTTGAAGATCAAGTTTGAACCATCTACACTGATGATCTCTACATCATCTATTCCAAATATGCATTTGAATCCAAGATCACACAATTGAGCTACCGATAGCAAATTGAAGTTCAAGCTCTCAACTAGCAAAACATTGGATATGCTCAAGTCATTGGATATTGTAATCTTACCAAGACCCTTGACCTTGCCTTTGCCATTATCACCAAATGTAATACTATCAATGTCATCATTGGTGTTGGAGTTGATTGATTTGAATATTCTAGAATCCCCGGTCATGTGTTGAGTGCACCCACTATCAAGCACCCAATGCCTTCCTCTGGCTTTGTAATTGACCTACAAAACAAATTAGTTTCTTTTAGGTACCCATACTTGTTTGGGTCCTCCAAAGTTAGTGACCAAGGATTTTTGGTACCCAAATAGCCTTCTTCTTTGGGCCAACTATGGATGTGCCAACATACTTAGCCATGATATCTTTAGCACTTTTGGTAAGCATATAACATGAATCAAAGTGCATAGAGGTAGCTTTAGCAAACTTGGTTTGGCTCATGTTAAGTTTGCAATATTGGTCTACATGCCCTACTTGCTTGCATTTTGTGCAAAACCGGCCATTGCTCCTCACAAAGCTAGGTTTAGGAGTGACAAAGGTCGACTTGCCCTTCTTGGGGGTATAGCCCAAACCCTCTTTGTAATGAGAGAATCTTTGGCTACCCAAGCACTTTAGCAAGCGGACATCTTGAAGAATTATGGCCCTAGTTGGTTTCGGCGATTAACGACAATTAGAGATTATTATGGCTAACGTGTGTTTTGCAGAGGCTATGCGTAGCCTAGCCATAGTGATCAAGGAGAATGGGCTCTAATGGTCATCACTTAGCCCCCAAGATGGATATCGTTTCGGCTTTTAAGGAGACATGATGAAGACCCTAGAATGATAGGCTAAGTGCCATAAGGAGATGAAGGGCACTTAGAATTAGATAGGGCTTCTCTTTTTACCTTTGACCGTACTATTAAGAGGAGTTGAGATTAGTAGCTTGACTTAGGAAAGCTTCATGACTTAGGTGTGGTGCACACTTGACTTCCTTAGCTCTAAGCAAGCCTATGGTGACCATAAGATAGCCTAGAACAACTTCCATATTCATGGCGACGAAAAACGGAATTGTCAAAATCGTTTTCTGGGCGTCGGACGCTCCTGGCAGGGGCGCCGGACGCTGTCCCTCGCGTCGGACAAAGGCGCCGGACGCTGGGTGATTGAGTCCACAGCGTCCGTCGGCCTTCCAGAAGGGTTGTTTTCTGACTAAGTTTTTCAGGGTCCGTCGAACGCTGTCCGTCGGCCAGGCGTCGGACGCTGGGAAGAGCGTCCGTCGACCTTCCAGAGAGGGTGTTTTTCAACCCTGGCCAGAACTCAACGTCGGACGCTGTGGTTGAGCGTCCGTCGCCCAGTGACATAGCGTCCGTCGCCCAGTGACATAGCGTCCGTCGCTGGGAACAGTGTGTCAGAACTAGTTGTTAGACAGAGGCGTCGGACCGTCCGTCGCCTAGGCGCCGGAGCGTCCGTCGCCTCAACTATGAACAGAAACTAGCCGTTGGGCATGCGACGGAGCGTCCGTCGCCTAGTCGACGGAGCGTCCGTCGCCAACTTAAATTGCCAGCCCGAGGCAGTTTTCAGAGGGTCTATTTATAGCCCCTCCCTCTTCTCTCCCACCTTGCCTTTGCTCATTTGAGTTGCTGAGTTTGTTGAGAAGGTTGGGAAGAGAGCAAGAGCCCTAGAGAGAGAGAGAGTGATTCGTGATTTCATCCATCCTCTCTCTAGTTCCTCCAAGAGTTCAAGTGTGCATCCTCTAGTTGTGAAGCTTGAGTGAGTCAAGCGAAGATCGAGGCTTGTTACTCTTGGTGATCGACATCACCTAGACGGTCCGGTGGTGCTCGGAGGAAGGTGATCGCCGGAAGATTGTTGGCGGCCCTTCTCCATCGACGTTTGTGATCGGTTGTGGGCGATTCACCGAGCCGGAGTGGCGAAGAATCAGCCCGTAGAGAGCACTCATCCCTTGCGCGGGATTGAGGGGGAGCTATACCTTGCGAGGTGCTCCAACGAGGACTAGGGGGGAGTGTCGACTCCTCGATACCTCGGCAAAACATCGTCGTGTCAAGCATCTCTTTTCTTAGCTCTTTATTACCGCATTACTTTCCGCACTTGTCTTTCAATTCTTACTAGAATTGTGTAGGAAGTTTTCACTTTCCTTTGTCTTGCTACCGCTTTCTAGCTAGGACACACAAGCGGTAGGCACTAGGGGGTTAATTGGCTCTTTTTAGGTTTAACTCTTGTTTAGAAATTAAAAAGAGCCCAATTCACCCCCCTCTTGGGCATCTTGATCCTTTCAATTGGTATCGGAGCAAGGTTTGCTCTAAATTAGGCTTCACCGCCTAGAGCAAGATGTCCCATGGGGATGGACCACCTCCCATGTTCGATGGAGACGACTTTCCTTATTGGAAAGTTCGTATGGAAGCCTATCTAGAGGCCGTTGACGTGGGCGTGCTCAAAGCCGCCA
Source organism: Microstegium vimineum (assembly GCA_022036555.1). Taxonomy (NCBI): domain Eukaryota; kingdom Viridiplantae; phylum Streptophyta; class Magnoliopsida; order Poales; family Poaceae; genus Microstegium; species Microstegium vimineum. Next base: position 5,056,852 of record CM039127.1, read on the forward strand.
CAAAGGGAGGCACCCTCTTCGCGGAGGACCTCAACTTTGATAAGCACAATGCCAAGGCGAAGAACATTATCTTTCGTGGCATTAGCAAGGATGTCTTCAACCGAGTGCGTAATGCCAAAGACACATTTGAGTTGTGGACCACTATTTGTGCACTTCACGAAGGCACAAAGAGTGAGCGTGAAGAACGCTATCACTTGGTTGTGGCTAAGCTCAATTCTTTCTCTATGCATGCAAATGAAAATGCAAATGAAATGTACTCACGACTCAACATTATTGTAGAGGAATTGAATGGGCTCGGTCTTAACCAAATGGAACCGGCCGATGTGGTATGCAAGATTCTTTGTGTCTTGCCCATTGAGAAGTATGGCCACATCGTCACGGTGCTTCACTAAGGAGATCTCTCCGCTGCTACACCAACACAAATTTTGGGTAAGATCAATGCCTATGAGATGTACATGAAGATTGGTGATGGTGGCTCATCTTCCTCCTCCAAGAAGAAAGAAAAAGAGAAGGAGGAAAAGAAGGACTTGGCACTCAAGGCATCCTCCTCGGAGAAGTACAAGATGCAAGTCATGTATGAGAGCACAAGCGATGATGATGATGATGATGATCTCGCTCTCATGGTGAAGAAAACAACCAAGATGTTGAAGAAGCTAAGCAAGAATGGAGTCAAGTTTGACTCAAAGAAGAAGAAATTCTTCACAAGCTCTTCAAGAAAGCCCCTCTCCAAGATGGATTGCTACAATTGTGGCAAACTTGGACACTTGGCTCATGCTTGCCCCGAAGAAAAGAAAGACAAGTACAAGAACAAGAAAGCTAACAACAAGTTCAAGTACAACAAGGGCAACAAGGTTGAGTCAAGTGATGAGGAGAAGAAGGATAACAAGCCATTCAAGAAGAAGAAGAACTTCAACTTCCACAAGAAGAAGAAGAATGGCAAAGCCTACATTGTTGGTGATTGGCTCACCGACATTGAAGACTCAAGTGACTCATCCGGAGATGAAAGTGAAGAAGAGAAGGTGGCCGCCTTGGTGATTGGTTCATCTACTCCACCGCCACCCCCTCCATCATCTCCGGGTTCATCCTCTACACACATATGCCTCATGGCTAAAGGTGACAAAAAGGTACAAAAAGAGGATAGTGATGATGAGGCTAGCTCTAGTGATGATAGTGATGATGAGTTTGAGGCACCTTCCTATGATGAGCTAATTCAAATTTGCAATAAATATACTAAGCTCATTAGGAAGTATAAAGGCAAAAGTGAATCACTAGAGAAAGCCAATAGTAACTTGCATGCTAAGCTTGATGACTTGTCTAGTGCTAATGATGAATTGAAGCTTGAGAACAAATCTCTCTCATCTAGCACTAGGGAGCCCAAAGCCTCACTAAAGCAAGCAAATGAGAAACATGATAAGCTTGAGAGGTCAACACAAGAGCTCCAATCAAGATATAACTTGCTAAAAGATGACTACAACCAAGTTAAAAATGAACATGGCACACTTGTGATAGCTAATGAATTGCTTTCAAATGATCTTGCTACACATGTTGCTATTAACCCGGTTGTTAAGTGTGATATAGCTACTTCTTGTGAGGACTTGCTTGATGAAGTTGCTCGTGAGCAAAATGCTAAGTGCAAGGGCAAGAAGATAGTTGAGGCCGACAAGCATGATGACTATGTGAAGATGAGGCAAGAAAACTTCAAGCTCAAGGAAGAGCTAATCAATCTCAAGGCAAACAAGCCACTCACTATCAAGTCGGCCAAACAAGATGACAAAGATGCAATGACCTTGATCAATTCTCTCAAAGAGGAAAATGCAAAGCTCAAGGTTGAGAAGATCAAGCTTACAAGTGGATTGGAGAAGTTCACCAAGGGCCACAACCTTCAAAGTGAGCTCTTGATGAACACTATCATGAAGACCGACAAGACCGGCATTGGGTTCAAGAAGAACCAAATCATGAAGGCCAAGGTCAAGATAGAAGCCAAGAACTATTACAAGAACAAGGCTATGAGAAGCAACTATGACACACCAAAGCCCAAACCCAAGAAGTGCTTTGGATGTAGTCAAGAGGGTCACCTTCAATCCCAATGCAAGACTCCACCTCCCAAGACCTTGCCCAAGCACATAAGGCCTTTCGCTCATGATGCACACTTCATCATCAACAAGGACTCCAAGGGTAGACCTCAAGTTGTATTTCTCGGTCCAAAGATGAAGAACAAGCCCAAAGTGCTATGGGCTGCTAAGGAGTTGGTGGACAAGGCTATGGGACCTCGCCAAGTGTGGGTTCCCAAACAACAAGCTTAACTCCAAGTTGCTTGTGTGTAGGTGAACTACAAGATCGGTGGAAGTCATTGGGTGATTGATAGTGGATGCACTCAACATATGACCGGTGACTCCCGGATGTTCACCACACTTGAGGAAGATTGTGAAGGGCAAGACAAGATTACCTTTGGGGACAACTCAAAAGGCAAAGTGCAAGGTCTAGGCAAAGTGGCAATCTCAAATGATCAATCAATATCAAATGTCTTACTAGTACAATCATTGAGCTTCAACTTGCTATCGGTGGGACAACTATGTGATCTTGGTTTCCAATGTCTCTTCACTCCAAATGAGGTAGTTGTGTCCAAGATTGAAGATTCATCATTGATATTCAAAGGGTTTCGGCACAACAATCTCTACCTAGTGGACTTCACCTCAAATGAAGCTAGTTTGCAAACATGTCTATTCTCCAAGAGTTCTTTGGGTTGGCTATGGCATAGAAGATTAGCACATGTGGGAATGTTAACTTTGAAGAAGCTTGTCAAGAAGGAATTGGTTAGAGGTGTGAAGGATGTGGTGTTTGAGAAAGACAAACTTTGTAGTGCATCTCAAGCCGGCAAGCAAGTAGCAAACACTCATCCAACCAAAGCTTTCATGTCAACCTCAAGAGTCCTAAAGCTACTCCACATGGATCTATTTGGACCTACCACCTATGCTAGCCTTGGCGGCAATCTCTTTTGCTTGGTGGTAGTTGATGACTACTCTAGATACACTTGGGTGTTCTTTCTTCAAGATAAGGGAGAAACTCAATCAATATTCAAGAAGTTTGCAACTAGAGCCCAAAATGAGTTTGATGTGAAGATCAAGAAGATAAGAAGTGACAATAGGACTGAGTTTGTGAACACCAAGATCGAAGACTATTGTAACGAAGTTGGGATCAAGCATGAAGTTTCCGCCACCTATACTCCTCAACAAAATGGTGTAGTAGAGAGAAAGAACCGGACACTTATCACTCTTGTGAGATCAATGCTTGATGAATACAACACCCCCGAGAAGTTTTGGGCCGAAGCAATCAACACCGCATGCTATGCGGCCAACCAGCTATTTGTCCAAAGGCTTCTCAAGAAGACCCCCTATGAGCTTGTGAATGGAAAGAAACCGGACATATCCTTTTTCCGAGTGTTTGGTTGCAAAGTATACGTCTACAAGAAGCACCAACACTTGGGCAAGTTCCAAAGAAGATGTGACATTGGTTTCTTAGTTGGGTATTCACTTAAATCCAAGGCATACCGTGTATTTAACAAAGCCACCGGCTTAGTTGAAGAAACGTATGACTTGGAGTTTGATGAAACTAATGTCTCTCAAGAAGAGCATGAAAATCTTGATGATGTAGGTGATGAACCCTTGAGGGAGGCAATGAAGAACATACCAATTGGTGCTATCAACCCGCAAGAGGTGGAAGAAGTTGAAGATGAAGCAAATCAAGATCCTTCTCCACCCCACACGCCTCAAGTTGATGAAGGAGATCAAGTGAGGGAAGCTCAAGAAGACACTCACATCCCTCAAGATCAAGCCGAGGCCGAAGCAAGCAATGTTGAAGCACCGCAACCTCCTCCCCAAGTGATCAATAGAAGATCTACACCTATGCTTCAAGCACATCCTCAAGACCTCATCATAGGGAGTCCATCAAGGGGGGTAACAACTCGATCTAAACTTGCTTCTTATGTTGAACATCACTCCTTTGTTTCCTTTGTTGAGCCTTCTAGTGTGGAAGATGCACATGCGGATCCGGATTGGGTGAACGCCATGCACGAAGAGTTGAACAACTTCACCCGAAACGAAGTGTGGACACTAGTAGAAAAGCCCAAAGGAGCAAGAATCATTGGCACCAAGCGGGTGTTTAGGAACAAGCAAGATGATCAAGGCGTGGTTGTGAGAAACAAGGCAAGATTGGTGGCAAAAGGGTTCTCCCAAGTTGAAGGATTGGATTTTGGGGAGACTTTTGCACCGATTGCAAGACTAGAAGCCATTCGTATCCTTTTGGCATATGCTTCACACCATAAAATGAAACTTTTTCAAATGGATGTGAAGAGTGCCTTTCTTAATGGTTTCATTAATGAACTTGTTTTTGTCTCACAACCTCCCAGGTTTGAAGACCCAAATTGTCCTAATCATGTGTATAGGTTGTCCAAGGCACTCTATGGTTTGAAGCAAGCTCCAAGAGCTTGGTATGAGAGGCTAAGGGACTTCCTACTCAAGAAGGGCTTCAAGATCGGGAAAGTGGATACCACACTCTTCACCAAGGTGCTAGATGGAGAGATCTTTGTTTGCCAAGTATATGTCGATGACATTATATTTGGGTCAACAAACCAAGGTCATAGCAAGGAATTTGGTGCATTGATGTCCAAGGAGTTCGAGATGTCGATGATTGGCGAGGTAACCTTCTTCCTAGGCTTCCAAGTGAAGCAATTAAGGGAGGGCACCTTCATATCTCAAGAGAAGTACACTTATGATGTGCTCAAGAAATTCAAAATGGAGGATTGCAAGCCAATCAAGACCCCAATGCCTACTAATGGGCATCTCGATCTCGATGAGGGAGGTAAACCGATCGACCAAACTCTTTATCGTTCTATGATCGGTAGTTTACTTTACCTCACCGCTTCTAGGCCGGATATCATGTTTAGTGTGTGTATGTGTGCTAGGTTTCAAGCAAACCCTAAGGAGTCGCATCTTTGTGCGGTTAAAAGAATCCTTAGGTACTTAAGGCACACCCCTAGCATGGGTCTTTGGTATCCCAAAGGAACTCCCTTCCAACTAGTTGGCTATTCCGATTCGGATTACGCCGGGTGTAAGGTTGATAGGAAGAGTACCTCCGGCGGGTGCGACATGCTAGGAAGATCTCTTGTTTCTTGGTCCTCTAAGAAGCAAAATAGTGTGGCATTGTCAACCGCCGAGGCGGAATACATTGCCATGAGAGCAAGTTGTGCACAAATCTTATATATGACCCAAACACTCTTTGATTACGGCGTGTTTTTAAAAGAAGTTCCACTTTTGTGTGATAATGAAAGCGCCGTAAAACTTGCAAACAACCCGGTTCAACACTCTCGCACCAAGCACATAGATATTCGCCATCACTTTCTTAGAGATCATGTGGCTAGGAAAGACATCACACTAGTTGGAGTTAAGAGCGAAGAGCAATTGGCGGATATCTTCACTAAACCACTTGATGAAACAACCTTTTGTAGGTTGAGAAGCGAGTTAAATGTGCTTGATCACTCTAACTTCACTAATAGATGAGTTTGTGTGAACCATGTATTCATATGTAATATAAACTGTTTAATATGGTAATGCACATAGGCTTGGCTAACGCGGTTAAGATAACCGCCCTCAAAGCGTGTGATAAAGTTTAACTGCGGTTTAAACTTGCAAGCAACCTAGATTCACTTTTCGTATTGCATAGCATATGCATGTGTGTTGTTTGCCCTTTCTCTTCGGTTAAGTTTCTTGAGCATCCTCTATGATAGTCCAATTAGGGGGAGCATTCCAAGCTCAAGTCACTCCAAAACCCCTCTTGTGGCCATATGATGACTTCTTGGCGCTTCCATTCGAATATTTTGAGCTAAAAACTAAATTTAAGCCTATGGCAAACTATTTGAAAATGAGTGCTTGAGAGATGGTTCTCATATCAAGTCCAATCAAGTGTTATTTGGATCTTATTGGGATTGGAACTTGGTTGGGAGAAAGACGCAAAAAGAAAATTTGAAAAAATCTATCTTTAAGGCGTCGGACGCTGCTGACGGACGCTCGGTGTCAATTGCCTCAGCGTCCGTCGCGATCGTCCGGAGATTAAAGTTGCCCGCTAACAGGGCGACGGACGCTCTCCCAAGCGTCCATCGCGGTCAATGCGATTGGGCATTTCAAATCGGCTCTGGAAGCCCGACGGACGATGCCGTCGGACGCTCCCCGAGCGTCCGTCGCTCCGCGTCGGAGCGTCCGTCGCGAACTTAACGGCGAAATTTTTTAGAAAATCCCCGATCTCTTCTCTGTTTCTGCCGATCGATTCAGTCCGCCGCCGCACCGCGTTTCAAACCCTAACCGCCGTTCTCCCTGCGCCGCCGTGGATCTTGCCTGCGCCGCCGTGCTTCTCCACCCTGCGCCACCGTGATCCTCCCCCAGCGCCGCCCGCACCTGCGCCGCCGCACTTTGCGCCGCCATTCACCTCCACTGCGCTGCTGCTCCACCCCGCAACCCTGCCGCCGTGCCCAGCGCCAGAGTTCATCTCCACGGCCCTCCCTCTGATCCCCTGCAAGTTTCAAGCCGTGGAGGACTGCGTTTGCCCAGGAGATCTCTCTGTGGTTGGAGGTCGACTGATCACTTTTGCGTGCAAAGGTGAAAATCGACTTCATTTACCCCTGTGACTTTCACTCCGAATTGCAATTCACCTCGCCATTCTATACCAACCCTAATCCATCTTGTCACTGCCTTGTTTAGTTTGCGGATTGCGGATTACGGTTGACTGATCGGGGAAACTCACCTCTTCTCTCTTTTTGGTCAGAGGCTCGAGGTATGGCAGTTGATATCACGATTCTATCCTTACCTTATTTCATGCTTCTATATACCCTCACCTCTAGTTATATGCTTATGGTAATATCCCTATCTATCTCACGAGCAGGGTCTGTTTGGTCAGTTGTCAGAGAATCAGAGGGTCAGCAGGCAGTATCAGTGAACTCGGGGCAAAGCCCGCGAGTACGGACCGAGGCAAAGCCTCGCGAGGACAGTCCAGGGCCGGCGTGCCACTCTTGTTTGGTCTGCGGATTGTCAGTTTGTCAGAGGATTAGTGGCAGTGGTCAGTGAGTCTGTGGTGTGTTTCTTGAGGTTTCCTGTCAGTGTTTTGATTGCAAAGACTTGAGATATGGCAAGGACAAAGAACGCAGGTCCCGTTCCCGGTAGTGGTGGTGACCCTCCACCTCCACCGCGTCCACCCACTGACCGGGGAAAGGGAAAGTAGAAGGTTATCTCTCGGAAGCGCAAGAGGCCAGCGATGAATCCGGATTCGGTAGCCGCGCTCGCAGTGGCAGAGGCAGCTGAGTTAGCGGAGCGAGGAGGACGTCGCGCCGACTTGAGGCTCTCACCTCGCCATGGAGCGCGTCGTGAGTCCCCTCCACCTCCAGAGTCAGAGCCTGTCGAGGCTACAGAGGCACCAGTGACAGAGCCAGTCCCAGCGACTGAGCCGACAGAGGCCGCAGGCCACTCTACTATTGGAGAGCTGATGAGCCGCCGTGTTACCTGTTCCTGAGGCTCAGGTGCACCACCTAGCCCTCCAGGACTCCGGCTCCCAGACCCAGTGAGGCACCAGGTCAGAGCACTTACAGCGAAGCAAGTCCAGCTGCTTCGATTCGTTGACTTCCAGACCTAGTTTCCACCTCAGAGGGACCCCCGTGCCGGACGTGAGTTCTATACTACAGTGCACGAGGACTTCTACAGAGCATATGTTGACACCGATGCTCCTCTCAGGGCCCACAGGGTGTGCCCATCTACTCAGATTGAGGGGATCGGTGGTCCAGAGATCTTGCAGCACCTCCAGTACATCTAGGGTCTGACAGATCTGATGGGACGCTCAGGGGCATATCAGAAGGAGTGGGTTTACCAGTTTTACGCCTCTCTGTGGATCTCACCTAATCACGAGTTCCTTCACTTCACATACCAGGGACGTGACTTCAGGGTTACTGCTGCCAGATTCAGAGAGCTCTTTCACCTCGGGTCCTCACCTACCAGGATACACAGTCTCTGCTATGGGGATCAGGAGGCCCCTCGCCGACCTCACGATGGTATAGTGCCATCCACGGACTTCGTGAGTCCGTGCTTTCAGCAGCCGTTCACTGAGGGTTTGAGCCGTACGCCACGTGACCTCACTCCTCTAGCTCGGATCCTCCATGAGGTTCTCAGACGTACTATTCTACCCCGGATTGGAGCTAGGGATACTATCACTCGTCTTCAGCTTTGGCTCCTAGCTCACATTGTTCGGAAAGAGCAGTTCGACCTCTGGGATTTGATAGTGAGCGAGCTCGAGGATATTATAGCTGTTGGGTTTAGAGGTCATTAGCAGCTACAGTTCGCCCATTGGATCTCATATTTGATAGTTGCCAAGATTGGGTCAGGTGTTATGAGAGTCACCCTTACGAGGTCAGCTACAGAGTTCCCAGTCTACTCGATGAGCCAGCTTGTGGCCCATGGGCAGTTGCCTCGCCCCAGCAGAGCCTACAGACCAGGCACTAGGCAGGCCGGAGTGCCACCACAGTCGGCCGAGGTCACAGATGCGACAGTTGAGCAGATTGCTCAGGCAGAGCTAGCAGACTTGGATGCAGAGATCGATACAGCTGCCGAGACAGTCTTTAGAGAGGATCTCGACTCCGACAGCTCTGACGAGGACTACCAGCCTGTGCATGAGTATACACCGATGACCCATGACCACGAGGCAGGTGGGTCAGGCACAGCCGCAGCAGCTCCAGCTCCAGGCTCCAGTTCCTCAGAGGCTACCTTGCTCACTATTCTCTCAAGGATGCAGGAGGAGCAGTCTCGCCAGGAAGAGGAGCAGAGACGACAGGCTGCAGACCTACAGAGACTTACTGAGCAGCAGTTGGCAGCTCAGGCACAGACACAGGCCAGACAGGACGAGTTCCAACGTCAGTTCTTGGCATATCAGCTGCAGCAGGCAGAGATTCAGAAGACTCAGACACTACTTCTTGAGCGTCTTCTGGCCTCTAGCTCCGGGCAGACTTCCACGCCACAGTTCCAGTTGCCCGGAGTCTCTCAGCAGCAGCAGTTCACCTCTCCTCCACCTCAGCCTCCAGTAGTTGTGGTGCCAACTCTAGCGTTACCGTCCAGAGGACAGCAGAGTCAGGCACCAGCTACACCTCCGTTCCAGCCGGTAGCCTCTCCTGAGTACCAGACTCCGAGGACCCAGGTGTCCTCTTGGATAGCTTCACCCGGAGAGTTCCAGACGGGATTCACTCCTACCCGGGGAACTACCTTAGCAGAGGCCTCGAGAGATCTGTCAGCTTCCTATCTAGAAATCACGGGAGAAGACTCCCCAGGAGCACCTTAGCAGGTCACACCAGCTCCAGAGACTGCAGTGGATCTTCCGGGGACAGGCACTCACCAGTCCTCAGTTGCATCGTCGGAGATCGCACCTGAGCAGTCGGCACAGACAGTCACCACACCTCCAGCTGTCGTTCAGACGGATGCCATATCCCTAGCAGATGAAGTTACAGTGGCAGTGTCCTCTCCCGGTCAGACTCAGCCTGCAGAGGTTGCAGCAGCAGTGTCCCTAGTTGCACTTGCAGTGACACCGTCCCCCTCGCCTCGAGTTTTCACTCGTCGGGCTCCCAGGCCCGCTACCACTGAGGCAGGACCGTCAGAGGCACCAGCTGAGCCTCAGGGGGAGTCAGTTGAGACCGCAGCTCCAGAGGTGCCAGTGATAGCTCCAGAGACCACCCCAGCTGCACCTGCACCGGCAGAGACCGTGGCAGATGATGAGTCAGACGAGTCAGACCTCCAGGACTTCATCATGCTGGATCGCAGAGCTGCAGCTTCTTCGCCTTCTTCTCCAGCCCCAGACTCTTAGTTTTTGGTGCTAGACGCCAAAGGGGGAGAGAGGGTCGAGTATAGAGATAGGGGGAGGGTTTTGGATCTTTGTATGCTTTATTTTCCCCGTACTCTTTCATCATGTCTACTTGTATGCATTTGTCTATATGTGTGATGTGATGATGGTTGATGTTTATATGGTTGCATGTGACAAAACTCTTGATTATATCTAATATATCTTGTGAGTTGTCTCATGTTCATGATATATCTCCTTGCTTAACGTTATTTGAGCTTCCGCGCTTTACTCCGAAACATCCCTTGAGAATATCATGAGGTACTGTTTTTTCTTTCACATTCATAAGTACCATGTTTTGTGATTTGATTTGGATGAGCAAGTATGCTTCATTACAACTTAACTAACCCTTGCTCAACCATTCCAAGTCACCCTTGAATCTTAACCAAAACTCTTATACATACTCGAAGTTCTATTGTCGTCAATCACCAAAAAGGGGGAGATTGAAGAATCATGGCCCTAGTTGGTTTCGGCGATTAACGACAATTAGAGATTATTATGGCTAACGTGTGTTTTGCAGAGGCTATGCGTAGCCTAGCCATAGTGATCAAGGAGAATGAGCTCTAATGGTCATCACTTAGCCCCCAAGATGGATATCGTTTCGACTTTTAAGGAGACATGATGAAGATCCTAGAATGACAGGCTAAGTGTCATAAGGAGATGAAGGGCACTTAGAATTAGATAGGGCTTCTCTTTTTACCTTTGACCGTACTATTAAGAGGAGTTGAGATTAGTAGCTTGACTTAGGAAAGCTTCATGACTTAGGTGTGATGCACACTTGACTTCCTTAGCTCTAAGCAAGCCTATGGTGACCATAAGATAGCCTAGAACAACTTCCATATTCATCGCGACGAAAAATGAAATTGTCAAAATCATTTTCTGGGCGTCGGACGCTCCTGGCAGGGGTGCCGGACGCTGTCCGTCGCGTCGGACAAAGGCGCCGGACGCTGGGTGATTGAGTCCACAGCGTCCGTCGGCCTTCCAGAAGGGTTGTTTTCTGGCTAAGTTTTTCAGGGTCCGTCGGACGCTGTCCGTCGGCCAGGCGTCGGACGCTGGGAAGAGCGTCCGTCGACCTTCTAGAGAGGGTGTTTTTCAACCCTGGCCAGAACTCAACGTCGGACGTTGTGGTTGAGCGTCCGTCGCCCAGTGACGTAGCGTCCGTCGCTGGGAACAGTGTGTGTCAGAACTAGCCGTTAGACAGAGGCGTCGGACCGTCCGTCGCCTAGGCGCCGGAGCGTCCGTCGCCTCAACTATGAACAGAAACTAGCCGTTGGGCATGCGACGGACCGTCCGTCGCCTAGTCGACGGAGCGTCCGTCGCCAACTTAAATTGCCAGCCCGAGGCAGTTTTCAGAGGGTCTATTTATAGCCCCTCCCTCTTCTCTCCCACCTTGCCTTTGCTCATTTGAGTTGCTGAGTTTGTTGAGAAGGTTGGGAAGAGAGCAAGAGCCCTAGAGAGAGAGAGTGATTCGCGATTTCATCCATCCTCTCTCTAGTTCCTCCAAGAGTTCAAGTGTGCATCCTCTAGTTGTGAAGATTGAGTGAGTCAAGCGAAGATCGAGGCTTGTTACTCTTGGTGATCGACATCACCTAGATGGTCCGGTGGTGCTCGGAGGAAGGTGATCGCCGGAAGATTGTCGGCGGCCCTTCTCCATCGACGTTTGTGATCGGTTGTGGGCGATTCACCGAGCCGGAGTGGCGAAGAATCAGCCCGTAGAGAGCACTCATCCCTTGCGCGAGATTGAGGGGGAGCTATACCTTGCGAGGTGCTCCAACGAGGACTAGGGGGGAGTGTCGACTCCTCGATACCTCGGCAAAACATCGCCGTGTCAAGCATCTCTTTTCTTAGCTCTTTATTACCGCATTACTTTCCGCACTTGTCTTTCAATTCTTACTAAAATTATGTAGGAAGTTTTCGCTTTTCTTTGTCTTGCTACCGCTTTCTAGCTAGGACACACAAGCGGTAGGCACTAGGGGGTTAATTGGCTATTTTTAGGTTTAACTCTTGTTTAGAAATTAAAAAGAGCCCAATTCACCCCCCTCTTGGGCATCTTGATCCTTTCACATCTCCACCATATGCCTTACCAAAAGCATGAGTGAGTTCATTAACATCAATTTTCAATTTTTTATTTTCAATCACTAGTGTAGCATCATCCTTTGAGCTATCACTAGTAGATGTGAAAGTGGAGGTGCTAGTGTTGGTTGGTGCAACAATGATAGGAGTGAAAAATGATTCATCTAGAATATCACAAGTTACTCCAACATTGCATGATGCAACAACCTTATCCTTGCTTTGATCAAGGAGAGAGGAGTGAGCCTTTTCAAGCTTGTAGTGAGTCCTCTCAAGCTTCTCATGGGCTTCCATTAGCCTCTCATGAGAGCCATTGATCTCATCAAAGGATTGTTCAAGAGCCTTAAGATTCTTGTTCAATTCTTTGCACTCCTTTCTCTTCTTCTCAAAGCACTCATAAATTTGCTTCATCATATCAACTAGTTCTTTCTTGGAGTACTCCTCCTCATTATCACTATCATCATGAGATTGTACCTTGGTTGGCTTAGCCATGAAGCATGATGGAGTGTCGAAGATGGATGGCTTGTTGTTGATAGCAATGCTTGCCATAACCTTCTTCTTGGATTTCTTCCTTTCATCATCACTAGAGTCATCATTGGAAGAGTCACTATCATCCTAAGTAACCACATAGGATTCACCCTTCTTCTTTTTGGTGAAGGATGGCTTTTTATCCTTCTTGTCATGCTTGCTCTTCTTCTTCTCATCATCACTATGATCGGGACAATCCGTAATTATGTGACCGGTGCTCTTGCACTTGTAGCATCTCTTCTCATATTCTTTGCCCTTGAAGTTGTCCCTTCTCTTCCTAGAACCATAGCCCTTCTTCTTCATGAACTTTCCAAACTTGCGCACGAAGAGGGCCATCGTCTCATCATCATCATCATCACTAGCTTCTTCATCATCACTTGACTCTTGCTTCTTTGCTTTGCCCTTGCTCTTGTATGAAGAAGTCTTGAATGCTAAGCTCTTCTTTTCTTTCTTTTTTTCCTTGACCTCTTCTTCTTCTTCACTTTCCTCATTGTATTGCTCTTCGGTCATGATCTCACCAAGTATCTCATTGGGAGTGATCTTGTCCAAACCATCTCTCCTAATTATTTGCCTCAAGGTTTTGTATTTCTTGGGCAAACAACCAAGAAACCGGTTTGAGAAGTCTTCATCCTTGACCTTCTCACCCAAGCTCTTGAGATCATTGATGATCACTTGGAGCCTATGGAACATCTTCGGGATAGACTCATCATCCTTCATCTTAAAGTGAGATAGCTTGTCCTTGAGCATGTACAACTTGACATTCTTTACCGTTGAAGTGCCTTCATAAGTATCTTCTAGTCTCTTCCACACTTCACTTGCCTTCTCAAGATCTTTGATTTGCTTAAACACTTTTGAGCCAATGCCATTGTAGATCACATTGAGAGCCATTGTGTTGCATTGTCGGTTCTCTTGCTCTTTTGGTGTGGGAGCGGCTTCATCAAGAATGACAAAGTCATGTTCGGTCACACTCCACACCTTCTCATGTATTGAGCCTAGATGCATCTTCATCTTCCTCTTCCAATAATCAAATGATGTGCCATCAAACATTGGTGGTTTGCTTCCCACATGGTTGAATGATATTTGAGCCATCTCTTAACACCAAAGGTTGTTAAGCCTTGATAATATGGTGACCACGGCTCTGATACCACTTGAAAGGTCCTAGATGGCTAGAGGGGGGGTGAATAGCCTAATAAAAATTCTATAAATCACTAGAGCAAAAGGTTAGATAACACTTAAGCGAAGCTTTTTGCTCTAGCTCTACTTGGGGTGCAAAGCCACCTACCCAATACAATTCTAGTTAGCTAAGTGCTTACAATCAATAGCAAGAACCTAAAGCACTCAGCACAAGCTAGTAAGAACAACTACTAGAGAAGCTAACTAGACAAGATATGAATGAATATAAATGCAAGATAGCAGGTGATTGATATATCAATGCCTTATGATGGATGGATGTCAATAGGATGAACCAATCACAATGAATACCAAAGAGTATCCGGGAGACAAGATGACAATCGATTTTTCTCCTGAGGTTCATTTGGTTGCCACCAAGCTAGTCCCCGTTGTGTCGACTACTCAAGTGGTGATTCGGTGGCTAATAGGCAATGACAATTCTAGCCCACTAACTCGGGCGCCACAAGAATCCACCAAAATGAGAGTAACTCAATGACACGAGCAATCCACTAGAGTTACCCTTTGGCTCTCCGCCGAGGTGGGTACAAGCCCTCTCACAATCACCGAAGTCGGCCACAAACAATCACCAATTGCGCCGAAGCTTCTCCACAATCGCCAAGCCGTCTAGGTGTTGGCAAACACCAAGAATAACAAGAAACCACGCGGCGATGACGATGACCAAGTGTCACTAAGATGCAATGCAATGATCAATGCACTTGGATCACTCAAACTCTCACAAATATGCAACAAGAGTGAAGAGAGTGAGTTGGGGGCTATCTCAAGCAAGTACAAGTATGTCAAATGAATGGGAGGTGCAAGAGATAGCCCAAGAGGCTGGCCAAAACATATAAATAGCCACCACCATGGAACTAGCCGTTTTGCCCCTTGATCACAGCCTTCTGCGCCAGTCCGGACGCAAGATGCATAGGGGGTTCGGACCAACGCGCATGCGTCCGGACCCTCTTTGCCTTGCGTCTGGACCCAGTTCAAAGAGGGGTCCAGAAAGCTTCGAGCTCCGGACACACGTCCAGTTTCCTCGGTCCAGACACAACTCAGCGTCCGGATAATTAGACCAGAGGAGTACAGAGAGCGCTGAGCTCTGGACGCTGCGTTCGGAGTCTAGCGTCCGGACCATCATCAGCGTCCGGACCTCCTGTCCAGAGAGGCTGAGGCTAGGGTATGCCTCCGGTCGCAAGACCATTTGTCCGGACCGCACCTTGCTTGCGTCCGGACCCTGCGTCCGGAGTGCTTTTGAGTGCCAATCTGAGTCGTCTCTTCTTCTCCAAGTCTTCAAGTGCTAACATCTTATGATCCAAACCTTGTCCACCTGTGTTAGCCTTTGTAACATATATTTCTTGGATTATATTTAGTTCTTTGTGTCACTTAGGTTCATTTTGATATGCAATGCAAATGACCTAGTGGCACATGATAACCGTAATCAAAACGAGTTTTCCCTTCTTAATAGTACGGCTATCTATCCTAAAGGTGATCACACTCTCTATAGTGTCTTGATCACTAAACCAAAAATGGTCCTATAGATATACCTTTGCCTTGAGTTCATTTTTGTTTTTCTCTTTCTTCTTTTCCTCAGTCCATGGAGTACTTGATTCATCATGATCATCCATCTAGCTCCATGTCTCAAAGTGAACCACCCTATCTTGATCATACACTTAGTTCAAGGGTTAGTCCATATGTTTTATCAATTAACCAAAACCAAACAAGGTCTTTTACTGCGGCCGTCTGCGCCTTCTCTGTCTTCGTCGGGGTTCGCGCCGCCCACCAACTGCCCCGCAGCTGCCCGAAGTCGTGGCTGGCGCCGTGTGCGGGCGTGCAGTCGCTGTCACGGGCGGGCGACGGGCAACCTCAAGGAAGGACGCTGGTCGCGCCTCGCTAGACGCGTCGTCGTCTGCCCACCGACGGAACTTCGGGCGCCCCGCCGAGCAGCCCCCAGGATGGAAGGGCTCGACATGGGGCGAAAGGGAGGGCGACAAGCTCGTTGCAGGGGCGGACGGGTTGATGAGGAAGGCGTCGAGGCCGAGGTCGGTGGCACCCGCCTCCTTGCCCACATCAGAGTACTCGTCCTCATCCTCCGAAACGTCCACGACCACGTCCAAGAGCGTCACCTCAACCCGGGCCGAGGGTGCTACTTCCATGTAGTACCATGTGGTAGCACCTAGGAGGGACATATTGGCTCCCGTTTTGCATTTAATTACAATGTTTGGATGATCATATAACTTTTATTTATAAGAATTCATAGTATGCATTTGCGTTAAAAATTAAAAAAACGCTCGAGTTTATATAAGCATGAAGACTTCAATGAACACTCGAGCCGTATCGCAATTAGCCACAATAGCCACCCTTGTCCTTGTGTTCAATGGCAACCCGACCGAGTGGAACCGATCCCGCAGACCACTCGTTCCTTCCCCAACTATCGTTAGGCTCCTCCACCCCCTCCCCGCCGAACGCGCCTCCGTCTCCCTCCATGCAGATCAATGCGTGGTCCTTCCACCCCAACCACGCTCCTCGCCCTCCCCTCGTCGTCCTCGTCCCCTCTATACTGGCGTGGAGTGAAGATCCATCCGGACTCCGATTGATTTCTTCTCTTGCTGGTAAGCATGCAAGATGGGGGGCTTGCGTCGCATGGATTCTGCATTTTGTTTCGCAGAATCTCATTTTTTTTCAGCTCTCAAATCCAAGTCTTTCATCCTGTCTGGAACGAATTTATGCGTTTCGTGGTTGCGTACTAATCGCGTTGCATTTCTTCTTCTTCTTCTTCTTTTTTTTTAAAAAAAATCCTTGTACAGGCAGCACTGTTAATCTGTTCGGAAATTTCAAACCATTTTTCTATAATATTTCAGAAAAAAAGACCCGACCAGGATTGGGAGGTTAAGAGATCTATCTGCGCATGGGTCAGTATCATATAAGAACGTATTGGTTGCTGTCGATCAATCTGGAAATTTCGTATTGTTATCATCACCGTACAATTTTCTCCGATATCATTGACAGTGACGTTTCGTGTTGATTTGCCATGAGCTCGTTCTTGGTGATGCTGAGGTCCCAATGTTAGCCTGCATGTGCAATTGCAGGTGATCAAGATCCATTACCTTAAAATAGGATGTTGACATATTACTGTTTAGATGACACCAGATGATAATGTGAGTATCTAAAGGCCGTCCCTTTTAATATTCTATTTTGCCTGAGCTATTTCATTAGGTTCTACTCAAATGGAAATACTAACACGTACATTTTTTTTTCCATATGCCCCAAAGTCCCTTATAACTCTCAAAAAAGGCAGTAATCTAATCAAGTATAGTCGGAAGGGAAGACCTAAGATTCGTGAGTTCAGACTTTCTAGTGTAAGTTCTTGTGCCAATTTTAACTTCTTAAGTGCCTTGTTATAGTACAGAAATAACATTATTCCTTTGATGATTCCTCATTACAGGATGACACAGCATTAGTTTGGCATTCCCATAGCAAAGTGAAGCAGCTTGTATTGTCTTCTGTCTCTAGAATCATTCCTGGGCAGAGAACTGTAAGTCGAAGCACAACTTTCCACTGAGTTAGATGGACACTTTGCTGCTATACAAATAAAACTACAATGTTTAGTGTCCAATAATTTATTGAGACATGGGGTCCTAAGCATTTCAAAATGACTTCTTCTTTTCTTGCCAGGCTGTATTTAGGAGATTTTTACGCCCTGAGAAGGACTACCTGTCATTTTCTCTGATATACAAGAACGGACAACGTTCCCTTGATTTGGTAAAGTATATATGATTTATACAACTTTAACTAAACTAGTGGCGGAAGTTTCGTGTTTAGATCTATATTTTACTACAATTCGTGGAAGACCTTAATTACATGAGATTCTAGCTGATCTACAGGTTTGCAAGGATCAAGCAGAAGTTGAGGTCTGGTTTTCAACGCTTGAGACACTTATTACTTCATGCCGTAAAAGTTATTCAGCTGATGGTCCAAGTGATAGGTTATCAGTCTCAGATGTGAGTTGATGTTCCTAATAGTTTAGTTTGCCACATTATTTACTTTATAGTTAAATCAATACTTATATTTTCTATGTGTGAGGTTTGCTTTCAGTATTTGAGATTGATTCAAATTTCACTAATACATTAGTGAGGCCTTGTTTAGGAAATATGGTATTTTGATTGATGCCCACATAAGTCATTATATGTTTACAAAGTCATAAAGATAAGCGTGTATGTGATCTATGGTACCTTTGATGAACAAACAAAACAGGGGGTGGGGGTGGGGGGCTATTTGGTTCTTATTTATTTCGCATAGTATTTAGCCTCTAATAAAGTAATACTTTAGTTTATCCACTTATTGTTTCTTTTATCAGCTGCACTGCCCCAGATTGGACTGTTCCTTACATTTGATCAAATGTTGCATAATTTTCAAGCTGAACATTTCTTTATGTTTTTCAGGAAGTATCACATTACCAAGATAACACTTCTCATGATACAACACTAGATATTGCCTCGAGTATTACACGTACTTTTAACTCAGCTGGCTATAGCACAACCAATTTGCTCAACTCAGCAAAAACAGATGTTGTATCTGATCGTGGAAATATGCTAAGAGCAAGTACAGACAGTAGCCGGCTTAGTATTTCTAGTGCCCCTAGTTCTTCAAGTCAAGGTTCTGGACAAGATGACATTGAATCCCTTGGTGATGTTTATGTGTGGGGTGAGGTGTGGACTGATGTGATCCCCGCAGAAGGATCCTCAAACTATTTGTGTTCCAAAGCAGACATTTTAATTCCCAAACCACTTGAATCAGATGTTGTCTTGGACGTACAGCAGATAGCGTGTGGTTATAGGCACATTGCACTCAATACTAGGCAAGGGGAAGTATTTGCATGGGGTGAAGAACTTGGCGGACGGCTTGGTCATGGGACAGATGCAGATATTAGCCGTCCTAAACTTGTTGAAGCCTTAGCAGTGTCAAATGTAGAATATATTGCATGCGGGGAGTTCCATACTTGTGCTGTAACTGCCTCTGGTGATTTGTACACTTGGGGTGATGGTTACTACAATGCTGGATTGCTTGGACATGGTGCTGGAGCTAGCCACTGGCTTCCAAAACGAGTCTCGGGACCTTTAGAAGGGGTTCAGGTATTGTCTGTTTCATGTGGCTCATGGCATTCAGCACTGACCACGTCAAATGGTAAAGTGTTCACTTTTGGTGATGGGACATTTGGTGCCCTTGGACATGGGAATCGTGAAACTGTCGCATATCCAAAGGAAGTCGAAACTTTGAGTGGATTCAGAACGATGAAAGTTGCCTGTGGACTCTGGCATTCTGCAGCGATTGTGGAAACCAGTAATCAGGCAGGTGTGAATGTGATGTTCAGGAAGCTATATACCTGGGGCGCTGGTGACAAGAATCTCCTAGGTCACGGGGATAAAGATGCTAGGCTAGTTCCTACTTGTGTCCAATCTCTCATTGATTATAATTTCAATCAGGTGGCTTGTGGACATAGTATGACCATTGCCCTCTCTACATCTGGTCATGTTTTCACAATGGGCAGCTCTAGCAATGGCCAGCTTGGGAATCCAAAATCTGACGGTAAACAACCTATCCATGTACAAGATAGGCTGTCTGGGGAATTGGTTGAAGAGATCTCATGTGGCTCATGCCATGTTGCAGTCTTGACTTCACGAAGCGAAGTATATACATGGGGAATGGGAGCCAATGGGAGGCTGGGACATGGTGGTGTTGAAGATAAGAAAAAACCAACTCTTGTGGAAGCATTAAAAGATCGTCATGTTAAAAGTATAGCATGTGGTTCAAATTTCATGACCTGCATTTGTATACATAAGTGGGTTTCAGGTGCTGATCAGTCCGTCTGCTCAGGTTGCAGGCAACCATTTGGCTTCACAAGAAAGAGACATAATTGTTACAATTGTGGGCTTGTTCATTGCCATGCGTGTAGTTCAAGAAAAGTTATGAAAGCTGCTTTGGCACCAACTCCTGGCAAACCACATCGCGTATGTGATTCATGCTTCATGAAACTTAAGGCTGCAGAGACCAGCAACAACAGTTCACATGGCAAAAGAAATGTCATTGCTCGCCGCTCTGTTGATAGCAAAGACAGGTCAGAGAGGCCGGAGATAAGGCCTTCCAGGCTTGCAACTGGATCAACAGCCGAACCACTCAAGCAAGCTGAGATAAAACCAGTTAGAAACGAGATAAAACCAGATCCTATGGCCACAATGAAGGCACCCCAAGTTCCTTCCATGATGCCTTTTAACAATCTTGCTTTTGGTGCAACATTTGGCGGTCCAACTAGTATGAAGCCCATGACAATGGTTCCAATGCCAATGGCCATGCCTATGTCACCATCTCCTCACATAAAGAAGCCAACTCCATCAGCAGCAACTCCTCTTTGTGGTAAAAGTGACACTGATAACTTGAAGATGGCTAAACAGGTGCTAAATGAAGATATCTCAAAGTTGCAATCTCAGGTATGATTTAGAATACCATAGATTTTTACGCCTTTATTGTGTTTAGTTGATGTTGATAAAATGGTCGAGTTTTTTGTCAGGTTAATAAATTGAAACAAAAATGTGATGCCCAAGAAGAGCAACTGCAGAAAGTAGAAAGGAGAGCTGAAAATTCTGCCTCTATCGCTGCAGAAGAGTCTTCAAGGCGTAATGGTGTCTTGGAGTTCATTAGGTTTCTTGACAATGAGGTACAATATTAAACTAGCTTTGTAAGATAGATATGCAACTCTTGAGCTGGTATGTTTAAATTTTAAGTGCCTACCATGCTGCATATTTAGACTCAATAGTATACTCCTTTTATTCTGTTCAACTTATAGTACTAAGACTTCTATAATAATCCAATTAAAATACAAACGGAGTTGTGCCTCAACATTGTCGCGTATGAAAAAGCATAGTACTAAAAGCATTTATTTTTAAGTTGGGATGGAGAAAACCTGAGGTTATATATGCTTTGAGGCTCATAAAATAAGGGTCCTTTAGGTGTTTACATGTTTATTGGATCTGTCTTATAGTATGCTTACCATATCGCATCTATTCATTCTTCAGCTCAAGAGTATTGCAGATAGGGTTCCCAATGATGCTGCTGACAGCTTAAAAACCTTGCAAAACCATTCAGAGAGATTTCTTTCAGAACAAGGTATTCGTCCACTGGAAGTCACAGGTACGCATCGTAAGTCTGCAAGCATAGGGAACCTTGCAATGTCTCAGGACGGCAGCACTGGACATGCAAGTAGCTCAGCTGTTTCCTTGGCGAGCGAATCTCCATGCCATCGCATCATGGAAAACAGCTCGAGAGCTAATGGTGACATAGCACCAAAGCTTGGTACTCATGGAGAAGTGCAACTGATTGAGCAGTTCGAACCAGGGGTATATGTGACACTCATCCAGCTTAGAGATGGTACTAAAGTGTTCAAGCGTGTCAGATTCAGGTATCCCACCGCACCGCTGGTCATTTTCCTTTGATTGCATGGAGAAGAAACCAGCACCAATCACTTAGATAGCATATTTGAACGTAAAAGAAAACTTAGATAGAAAATCTAATTACATTGCTCCAAAGCACTTGGTTGTTTTCATTTTGCCAAGACAAATTTGCTTCTAGGAACAACTTTGGCTGACCATTTGTTTTATCTTTTGGCTGTTTCGTGATCAGCAAGAGGAGATTTGCAGAGCAGCAGGCCGAGGAATGGTGGAGGGAGAATCAGGATAGAGTATTCAGGAAATACAATCACCCGACCAACTAACCAGCCTCATCAGACTCGGCCATTGCAGTTGCACACACATCATCCATTCCACTTCCATCCCCTCATGAGAAATAGTTGGAGATGACGAGCCTGTTATTTGGCGATCATCAGCCGGTACTTGAAGAAGAACGCGTAGGTTTCTTCGTGTTGCTTGGAGCGATGTGTGGCTATGTGTGTTGTGGTGATGTAGAATTAGGTTGTGAATGGGGAAGATGCTGCGTAGATTCTCATTGTTGTTGTGCTTGGTACCTATGGAAATGGCAGTGTGTGGTTCATCACGTGGAGGATACTACCCTACCAGTTGACCTCCTACAGTTTTTACTGTTTCATTGTTTTGATGTTTCGTTTTATATCCATTCATTGAACCGTTCATGCTTTCCACCGCCGTGATCGTGATGAGGTTCCATTGCTGGCTTGTGTTGTGTGAGAAATGAGAATGCATGTAATGGTGACATATTGTAGTACTACCGTGTCACGGCAATGGCCAAAAGGTAGCACTTTCCGAGGCAGCGTCATCCTCAATGGGAGTTTTATGGTTTCAACACAGGTTTTGGTAACAGTGCAGAAAGATTTCATCTCCATGAAATTCTCTCTACTCTCATTAAACTCTCATCATCTCTTATCAATATGGTGTCACATCGGCATATTTAATGCCTATGAAACTTTGATAAAACTTCATTGAGACTGACCTAAGTTGTGAATATATAAAAAATGTTTCAAAACATATGCATCATGAGCTATTGTCTTATTCGCTTGACTTATCAGCCCAACTTATCAATCATGGTAGTGTTTTTATCTCACAACAAGATAACAAAAACTAACCGGTTTACAAAGATGGGAACATATGCTATGGAAACCAGGTTTCCGTGGAAACTATGAAAACTCGCACGTGGATCGTTGGATCTAAATTCGATGGTGGGAGAGATTAGCAATTAACCCCTCCCACACTGTGTCGATCCACGTGCTCTCCCACACTGTGGGAGGAGTTAATTGCTAATCTCTCCCACCATCGGATTTAGATCCAACGATCAACGTGCGAGTTTCCATAGTTTTCATAGCATACGTTCCCCTCAAAGATACCCTGTTAGGAATATCAAAGATATTAAATTTTTAAAAGGTGATGCAAATCAAACTAATAACAGTACTAACATTTTTTTAGGATAATAGCAGGACTAACATGCAGAGGCAAATCAAAATTATGTTTTATAGTTGACATTGTTAATGATGCGTGGTGGAAGCCCACGTGCATGCTGTGGCCAAAGCCGAACCACCAGCCCATTTGATTATGGGAAGCCACACACACGTCGGAGCAGCCCACGGCCCACCTAGGTCGCGCGCTCTGCGCTTTGATTGCACGGCCAGGCCTGCTAACATTCTGCGAGTATTGTTGAAGGCCTGCAAGTTGTACTCCTCTCCTGGTTTTGGTTTGGAATGGGCCGCACTGCACAAGGCGTCCAAAATTTCCCCACCATCTTCCCCTCGCACCGGCCACCGACGCCGAGGAGGAGGCGGCCGCGACCCCGGAGCTGACTGTGGACGCGGACATGCGGGAGATGGCGAAGACGGCCGCGTGGAGCGTCAGTCCTGCAAGGCCGGCAACGGCGTCGCGGCACTGCGCGACGACAACCTCGACACCTACTGGCAGTCAGTGGCAACCGCTCATCACTGTTTTTTTTTTTTTGTTGAATTTATTAGTTGAAGCTTGAAGGTCAGAGTTGGTAATCCAGATTCTGCGATTTTGATCTCGTCTTAGGTCTGATGGGGCGCAGCCGCACCTGGTGAACATTCAGTTCCAGAAGAAGGTGCAGCTGCAGGTGCCTGCTTGCTTCAGTAGAGATGTTATATTCGCTTTTGTCTTGTGATTTCGATGGTTTCGAGACTAATTGGTTGGTTCTATGTTGCGTATCGACAGCTTGTTGTGCTCTACGTGGATTTCAAGCTCGACGAGAGCTACACGCCGAGCAAGATCTCCATCCGTGCCGGGGATGGCTTCCACAACCTCAAGGTACACTTGTTCTCCATGAGAGATCGTTTCAAGAATGCTCAGAAGCTCGTCGGCTGTAGTATATTTAAGCAGGATCTTACATGTTGATTCATCCGAGTTCGGTTGGACAGAGAGTGGGTTTCAAAGCCTGTGAAATAATCATTCTGATGCTAAACCTAACTGATTTTATACGCTGTAACTAGATTGTTTTTTTTTTTCTGTTTTCTTGCCTTCCTAGAAGTTAGATACAGTTTATATGACCTGACATTTCCTGAGAAAATTGCTTCTGTATTGCAAGTACTGCTGCACTGAACTAGTCATTTGAAAATTGAAATGTTGAGCTTACTAACTGACAATTTTGCCATAATTTGAATATTTACAATAACATATCTCATGATTCCAGGAGATTAAAACTGTGGAGCTTGCAAAGCCAGTTGGATGGGTCCATATATCATTATCTGGGGCTGATCCACGGTATGCACTGTAACTTGAAGATGAATGCCTGTTGACAAATCAAATGTTTGTGGACAGATCAAATTTGTAGACTTAAGATAACAGTCTTGGTTTGTTGTTTTGGTGATATTGTTTGAATCTATGTGTTGAATTTGAAAAGACTTGGATATCCTGTCAGGTTTGTCGTCAGATACTGACACATTTAAGTAGGATAATAGATAACACTGCATCTATAATCTAACCAAGGAAGGATTTAAAATATTTTACTCAGTGAATGTTTGAAGAATTTTGCCATCATAATAATTTAGGAAGTGAAACTATTTTAAAAAGTTAGTGGAAGGGAGACTCTGTTTAAACCTTGTAGTAGTACTACTTGATTTTACTTCTGTAATGTAGAAAGATATATATTACTGTCTTTTTGGGTATGTGTATGCAGAGAAACATTCATTCACACATTTATGCTCCAAATTGCGGTTTTATCCAATCATCTGAACGGGAGGGATACTCATGTCCGACAGATCAAGATCTATGGGCCAAGACCGTAAGTTGGATACCTTGCATGTCTATTATTTTTTTTGTAATACATGAGTATGTTTCACTAGACCAAGATCTATGGAGCTACAGTAGAGTTAACATAGAATTTGATGCTTGTACCCATCTCATGCCACATGGCCTACATAGAATTTTATGTACAATTAAAATCTTGATTTTATGCTTTTTCTTGCTTCAGGAATCCTGTTCCTGCCCAGCCGTTTCATTTCACTTCCAGGGAGTTCATCACATACTCTACTATTAGATGACAGTGGGTGAGCAATCAAGAGAAGGAAAGGAGGATCGGCAGCTCATGGCTCGGGATGATTGCGCCGTGTTAGTCTCTTTGCCTGCCTGCCTCCGTGCTGTCTGTCGGGTCTTGGTCATATAATGAAGTCGTTTAAGTAGCTATAACATACTTCTGAACTTGTTTGGCAGCCTCTGTTCTGTGTTTTTTTGGTTGGTCCCAGTCATTCTGAGCTCTTGGTGTTCAGTGCCTTAGGATAGGGTATATGGTTTGTGGGCGGTATACTGTTAAACCTTTGAACTTTGTGATTTCGTTATGTTGGTAATGAAATTTGGTTCTACTGACAATGGGTGAGTACCTAATCATGTGTAGATGCAGTCCTTGCTGGAATTATCTGCAGTAGAATGAAGAAAGAAAAGTTTTCAAGTGCGAGTATTTATCAAAATGCACGCAGGACTCGACACTAGAAGCATCTTTCAATGCAATGCCTTAGTTAATCGACCGGAGAGCTTCTCCGGGAGAAAATGTTCACATTGTTGTTCAACAATTTGTATTCATCAAACTACTTTCAGCTTGTTTCAACTTATTCTCTCTCACAGTTTACTATTCAATTAGCCGACTTTTATACCAGCCGATGTAACGTTACTCCACGTGGGAGTGAGCTTCTATGAGGGAAAACGTTAACATTTGGTATCTACCTGGGTCTATTGCATAACTGCCCTTATTTTGAGCTCCAACTACACATTTGTCTCTGTTTTTTTAACTTGCATGTCTGCCCCTATTTTTCTAACATGAAGCTTCCAGTTGCCCATATTCCGTTTAGGAGAGTTAACGGTGTTAAGTACATGTTGAAAAGACAGAAATGACCTCGCCGTCGCGCCCGCGCGCGCTGCCAGTCGCGCCGCACGTGTGCCCTGTTGCCCGTCGCTGCAAGTTCTCCATTTTTTTTATTTTTTAAAACATTTTCTTAATCTGTTATTTACCAACAACTAACGGTATCAAGAAATAGGGGCAAACGGCACATTCAATTTCGAAAACAGGGGCAAACATGCAAAGTTAATAAAATAAGGACAAACGTGTAGTTAAAGCTTAAAATAAGGACAGCTATGCAATTGTCCCTTCATTTAATGCACATGATTTAAGATGGCTATTTTCTTTAGCAAAATTTAAATGATGATTGTTTGGCATGGTTCTCTTTTGCGTGGGCCTTATTCACACGGCAGGACTGTTCGGACACTGTCACTGTATGAAATAATGAAACCCAACGTTATTTTCTTTAGTACGCCAGCCAACTAACCAACCGAACCGGCTGTCCACATATAAGGGCAGCCACAACGAACAAGGTGTAAAGGTTGACATGTTAACTAGTACGTACTTCGTATTTTGTTAGCAAAAAAGTAAAAGTTCCCAACATTTAGTTTTCTTGCTCATATTTTAGTGAGTGAATGAGAGGCGAGACGATGAGACAGAAGAAAATCTGTTTCTATTATTTGCACCGGGTGTAAAAATAAACAGGTGCAAAGTGGAGTGCATCCTCTTGACCTCTCCAATTTAATGTATTGCACTGCCTAAATGACCAGCATCCCGTGCTTATGGCTTCCATTCTTCTAATAAATTCCATTTCTGTTGTTACTAGGTTTTCATTTCCCCACGTTGCCTTCTCCTTGGACATGACTCGTACGATACATCAGACTATCTACCACAGTAGAAAAGGACATAAAAAAATGTAGAAAGATACACAGGACGCCCGTGTGTGATTCAGATACAACTGGTAGTACATTCTAAAGCTCTATTTTGTTATGTAAGAAAAACATTATACCATAACTAATAAGTCAGACTGATAATTTCAAACGACCATAGCCACGCATGCTCTAATTAATATCTTATTACGAGTTCTAGCATCCCACATGACAAGGTAGGTACTATATAGGTGAACAGGTGCCCCGAGATTGTGCCAATAGAATATTGCAACCATATATGATGTATGACCGTCAATAGTCATAATGCTGGTGCCTGGGTCCTTGACGTCATGCATAATTGTTTTCTGGGACCCTAGGAACAAAGATGGACCAGTTCGTTCTTAACAAACATTGGAACATTCTAAAGCATTTGTACAACCAGCTGTCATGCTGTAAATTAATCTAGATCACTAACTGGTATTTGACATGTTTTTCTAGTTTTTCCAGTAGCATGCCCATATGAAATGACATGTTGACAGATGCAGCGTGCCAAACCATAAGCATACAAAAGCACATTTCACTGCCGTGCAAAGGCTGATAGGACCAAAACTTGTGAAACTTCCAGAAGGCCAAACGTGCACCAAATGCAGATTTAGGTCTCCATGGGCTGCAGCTCCAATTCAAGATTCTGTAGTATCCCAAAGATCCCAGTCCCAACCTTCGGGGGCTTCCCAAGGCAAACACTCGCTGAGGGGCACTCCAGAAAGTCTGCCTCCCCATGTGTGGCTGCCTCCACAATGAACTTGGTAGCTGTCTCGAACGTCATCTTGCCAAACGGCGAGGTGCTGAACTGGCCAATCCCCAGCCTGTTCATAGGCCGGTATCCGCCATCCAAGGTCATGAAGTCCGCAATCATGCTCAGGTGCCTGAAGTCAACATCAATGCCGTAGGGTTTAAACACGCCGCTCACTTCATTGATGATGGTTTCCCGTGCGGCCTCTACCCCGAATGTCTTCAGCATTGCATGGATGTCATTTGTCTTGATGGTATTGATGTTGATGTATTTGTTGAGGTTCCAGGCCACTTCAAAGTTCACTCCAGCCATCTCTATACGGGCATGGTCGTCCATTGGCTTGACGGCCTTACAATGATCAATGTTCTTGCAGGCCTTCACAAAAATAGTCCTAGCAATCTTCTTGGCAATCTGAGAAAAGAAGAATCCATTAAGAATTTCCCACCTGGAGCATTAATAATTATATAATAGTAGGTAATCCAGACCGTTCTAAAAATTGGTCCAATCTATATTTTAAAAACAATGAAGTGCCAAACAAAATGGTCATCTACAAGAATGTGAAGTGCTAAAAGGTTATATGGTGGGAGTAGTCACGCACAATATTAAATACCTAGAAATAAACTGTAAAAAAAGCTCCACATAATTCTGTACAGATCAACTAACAGAGATTACTAGTATTTGCAATAGTGTATGCCTAATATTTAACAAAGTAGCAGCTGCTTGAAGGTGATACTGTAGTGCTACTGAAATTAGGTAGCACAAACTTAATTAGTCTGACAGTGACACAAATTAAGGACACAAAAGAGGAACAGATAGCGAACAAGGGGTATTATATAGATGGGAGAAAAACGTGGTATTACTACCAGCGAGTATTTTAGCTTTCAATAGTGAAATGAACTCTATCAAGTTAAATGTAGTCAATGAAGGAAATATGTTGTTTCACAGTAACTAGTCCTAGAAAGAAAATTAATGTTTAAGTTCACTTGTTACCTGAGCTAGTAAAATATGAGGTTCATCATGAAAGGCATAGTGAATCTCAAAATCCAAATCATTGGATTCAACATGGATAGTCCGTTTTAACTTTTTCCTGCGCTTCGTTATTTGATCCTGTTTCTGGTCAGCTAATCTTCCCTCATTTGAATTTTTCTCTTCTAGTTTAGCGGTTCCATGATTATCTTTTGATTTTTTCCCCTTTTTAGCAGAATATGACAGATCATCCACTGAAGTCGTCTCAGACTTTGAGATTCCGTGTTCTTTTTCAGCCTCTTGTGAATCATCACCTGACTCAGCTGGATCCTCATCGTTCTCCTCAGATTCGCTACCCATTCCCTCCTCGTTTTCAGTATCATCATCATACTCCATCTCATCTTTCTCTTGCCGTTTCATCTTTTCTGCATCAGCTCCCAAGTCGTCATCATTATCATCTTGATCATCATCATCACTTGTACCAGTGTCTCCTCCATCAGCATGTCTACTTTCAGATTCTTCACCACCATCTGATAATGAGCCCTCTGTATCTTTTACCCTAACAGCACGGATTTCATTTATTTTGTACAGCAGATCTAGATGCTTTTCAATTGCATGTTCCATTGCGTCAACAAAAACTGTTCTCAAGGTTGCCTGGCACTCATCTACCTTAAGTTCACCTCCCTTAAGTTCTGACTCAAGCTCCTCTTCTGGATAGAGTTTCATCTGTAACTTGTACAGGGTTGAAACGTGCCCATTACAGTTGTAAAAAGGAACTGTGCACACTTCAATTTTCTCCACTACATCAGCCACACGAACCCTCGTAAGCTTTGCAGCAACCTTTTCAGCTTCATCCCTATGCATTCATCGAAAGAACAAATGAATGCTCATATCTCACAGATTTGGTGCACGTGGAAGTTATGAATGAATGAGCTTTTGATAGAATAATGAAAATACAGCAGAAGCAAAACTCAGGTTGTTCATTATCCTAAAAGTAATCACAATTAAAACTCACATAGAAATATGTTCAAGCAAATAACACTTCATAACAGGTGTCCTTATATTAGCTGATGCAGTCATCAGTATTTCTTTCAACCGAGGTATACCAAGAGTTACATTCAAGTCACCCCTTCCAGCAAGATGAAAAGTGTTGAGCCTGCAATGCATAGTAAAACAATATTTGAGTTGTTATATCTAAGTTCTGAAATATAACATAGATATAAACAGTAATACAACAAAAGCAAAAAGAGAGGACAAAAAACATAGTTAGCACATAGATACTACTGCCTCTTTTATCAGATATATATAAGTTCGACCACAGAAGGTCTAGCATAAATGGAGAAATGAATGTGGTTGCTAAAAAAATGGAGAAATGAATGCGGGAAACTCAAAAACTATATATAAATGAAGAGAAGCTCTTACGTCATCTGCGTAGAAGGTTCTCCTATTGACTGAGCAGCAACCACACCAACAGCCTCACCAGGATCTACAAGACTAGATAAGTACTTGACTTCCAGTAGCTCATTTAACTCCTTTGCCTCAATGTCGTAACGACAGCGTTGAAATTCCTTTGAACGCTCAAGAAACTCTTCCGCTTTATCACTCAATTTATCTGGCAGTTCATCAATGTATCCATTATACGTGGGCTTCATACTGTGGTCGCCGAGCTTGGCAAGGACAGCTTTTCTGTTCTGTAATTTGGATCAAATATAGCACAACATAAGGAAGCCTACCAAACAAGCAATAGGGAGACATACTTCAAATTCAAGATGGTTTTAAACTATAGGCGAGTATTGAATTTATTACATCAGCAAGTTCTTTGAACTTTTTGAGGAATCTAGTTTTCAGCACATCAACTCCATCTTCTCCATACTTGAACTGTACAATTGATCCATCGGCATCCCGAACTGTGTGATCATAGGAGACTTTCAACGATTCCAAACATTTCACAAGACAACGCTGAAGGTATCCACTACGGGATGTTTTGACTGCTGTGTCAACCAACCTGCAAAGAACTCACAAAATTTTGATATCATAAATATAATGAATATATGGGCGTGTTTGTTTCAGCTTAAAATCAGAATCGAGATGAAAATAAGTGAGAATTCCACCCAAACATCTTTGATTATTTTTTATTCTCTAGCAATCGGGAAGGTGAAAACAATCGCAAATCAACTACGTCCGGCGTTCTGCGGACCGCGAGGAGAGGGCCGCGTTTCCGCCACCGCGGCTCGATTTCCACCGTCTGCCCCTCCGCTCTTCCGTCTCCACTCGCTCCCACTGCCCGGCGACTTCGCTCGTCCGTTCGCGCCGCTAGTCTCCTAGCCTTGCTTCGCGCCGCTGCTCCGTGTCCGCTCGCCGGTGCGGTGCCCACGCTCCCTCGCTCCTGCTGCTGCAACTGCTTCCCGCACTCTGTTGAACTAGCAAAGCTGGAATGTATATCTTGCCGTTTTCTTTTAGAAAAATAATTCTAGAAATACACTAGGAAATACACATGTGTTTCCATCCAACATCAACAAACAAGAGCCGTTCATCACATGCTATGTGGTCAAGATTACATCCATCCATAGAGACCTCTTCACAGAGGACCTATGAACGTACACTGAAATGCAGATTTTTATGCATTTGTCCGCACTTTTGTTAATTTCAGGGTATCTATATGTTCCCTCTATCCTAAATTATAATATATTCACGCATTTTAAGTTTAACTATTAATTATAGAAAAAAATTATAAAGATGTATGATACAAAATAGTATTATATTATCATATAAGTTTGGTTAAATTTGAGATACTTTGACTCTACAAGATTTTTGAGATATCTTATAATTTGTGATGAAGTATTAGTTGTTGTCACAAATATTTTATTACGCAAAAAAAAATAGTACCGTGATTGTTTTCAGTTTGTATTTAGTGAACAAATGAGATGTCATCAGCCTCAGGGGCATACCAGTCATTTTACACTTAGGACAGACAATCAATAGACAATAATCAGGATTGCCAAACACTCTCGATTATTTAGATAGCAGATTCTTTTCATCGCAGCTTTTTAGAAAATCCTGATCAGATTAAAATCGATTCTCAGATAAGCCTTCCCAAACAGGGCCTATGTTGCATAAACATTGAGAATTTCACATATATTTTTCTAATGGGTATCAAACATATAAATTCTAGAATATATGATCATTTTTTCTCCACAAAGATGTAGCCAACCAATTCATATCCATACAGTTTAGGTTGTGAAGATGCATGAATATTGGATACCCATGTAATTCAAAACTTGAAATGCCTGTTTTCAAACAGTGACCTACGGATAAGCGGATACGTCATTTTTCTAAAAACTCTGATACGCCGATAATCCCTCCGTCCCAAAATAGATGATGCTTTTTACTTTTTAACATCATGTTTGATACTGCCTCCGTCCCAAATAAGTCATTATTCAAGTATCTCTAATGATAAAATAAGTCATAACCAAATAAATAGTATTTACAAAAAAACATTTCAAATAAGACGAACAGTCAAACAAGATGTCCAAAAGTAAAAAACGCAATGTATATTGGGACGGAGGGAGTATGTTTATGTTTTTTCAAAAAAAAAATATATCAAGACATGTTAGAATTAGTAGAGACCGATCAAGAATTCAAGATGCATGGACGCTCTGTGGAGCCACATCTATTTTTTTTCGAACAGCGCAGAAGAACTGCGAGCCATTCCATTAAGAAAGAAGGATACACGGGTCAAGGACCCAACACAAACACACACAAAAGACTCAACACAAACGCACACCACACCTAGCTTTAGAAAACAGACTCGCCACACAAAGGGCAGAAACGACCAACAAACCCATGAGCCTTAAACTCCAGGGGGCAACGACCTAAACACAAACTCCTGGCACACACCAGAGCACCCTCCGAACTAATAGCCCAAATGACCTTCTGGACATTTGGCCTCTTAAGATCAAAGACACAAGAATTACGATGCTTCCAAATCTCCCAAGCAACTAGTGTTATCAAGGAGTTTAGGCCTTTCCGCATTTCTTTTGGGACCGCTGCAGCTGACCTCTTCCACCACCCAAAGAAACGTGTCTCAGGAGCCACATCTATAATTATGAAACTACTTCTATCTAGACTAATGGCTTCGTACAACAGAAGTATTGAAGTCGATCTCTATCTCCACCACTCACCCAGTCACCCCACCGACACCACTACAAAAATCAGCACAGCTCTCCACCGCTCAGTCTGTACCCTTTGCTTCCCCAGTTCTCACCCCTTTCCACAGGGGAGGACAAATCAAATCAGGCAACAAGAACTAAACAGAGGTTGCCGTTGAGGAACAAATGAAGCAACGAGTGACTAGATCAGGAGGGGAAGAAAGAATCAAGGAGAGAACACCGGAAGCCGCCACTGAATCACCACCAGGAAGTGCTGGAGGTCGTCGCAGACACCGAGGCAGGCAGGCAACACAATCAGCCAGGCTGCGCAATCGGCACTTGAGCATACTGGCAGTAAGCCGCACGTCAGGCGGCCATTCGTACCGCTGTGCATCCAGGCGGGAGGTGCTGTGCCTCATGCTTGCTGCATCGTCAGCACTCATGCATGCGAGCGGGCAGAGGCGCATCAGGCAACTGCGCTTGTGCAGCTGGAAGTCCGTGGCAGATACATATCGTCATTCGTCAAATCATGTGGATATGTATCAGACCAAGTAACAGATTTATTTTGTCACCGATATTTCACGGATACGTATCTGTCACTTATCCCAACCTAAGGTATCCATGCAGTAGGTGACCTATGGTGCCCGATACGACCTCGAGCTGTTACATCTTAATCTGTAATTAACCTGTTAAATCTATTTTAATCAGATCAACCTAATGTGAGGTTAGTGCAGATGCAAATGTATGGTTATTATGTATCAGAAAGAAGAGTTGAGAAGCAAATTACCCCTCTCTGCCTGCCATACAGTGAAAGTAATACTCTTGAGGGCGCAGACCAGTTAAAAATCGATCACTGATGAAACCACCAGCTCTTGAAGAAATATCCCATGGCGGAAAGCACGGTAAAGTCTTCCCAGAAACCATCCGTGGAACACGCTTCCCTTCTAACTCTTGCTGGCCTAGTAATGATGATATTTGATTCATGTTAACCTACCAAGACATAAAACAGTACCATATTAGACTTGGTCTGCTTGCAAGTAAACTAATAATAAACTATATTAAGTTCTGACTGAAGATAAAAAAACTTACTGGGCCACCTTTGGCTCCAGTTGTAGTCATAAGAGAGAGACAATTTCCAGGAAAGGGCTTTTGTAGACCATAAGGAAATAATTTTTTATTGACTTCGGTTGTTATTCCACTTAGAGCATTTTTCATTAGATTGTCCAAAATAGCCGTGTCCGATTCACCGTTACTTCTTACAGCCTTCTCCACCTCCATATGCAATTTTACCCGATCACCTTAATAACAAATAAACAATCAACATGAAGCTATAGAGTGTATAGGGAAAGGGGTAAAAAAACTATTTTATCGTATGCTATAACGTTCCACAAACCTTTAAGATCCCCTCCAGCTCTAGTAAATTTGAAGTGGACTTCTTCGCTACACTTTTCGCTTCCACTAAGAATGTCACTTCTCTGTTTATCCGCCTTTTGCAATAGTAGCAGGTCATCTATCCCACAAGTAAACCCATGCAACTGAAAGAAATTACATCGTTTTACTTCATCAATTACGATATCACAAACCAATAATAAATTTGAACTAGAAAGACTAGAAGAATCATCTGTCAAAGGCTCAAAAATGTCCAACACAAAACCACTTAGGAAAAGGATGACACAAATAAGATATTATACAACATTTTGGTCAGCTTAACTAGTATGGAGCTAACAGCAAAAATGCATTCGAACTTTAAAAAAAATCGGAAGATCATCCTCAACAGTGGGAACTAGGGATTTCGGGAATGCTGGTCACAACTTATAAGGTTGAGATTATTCTCCTACAAGATCCAATAGAGATGGCATCAAATTTCAATAGATCTGGTAAAAGTAGAATCTGAAGGACTTTCTAACTGCATCTGATGATACTGTGATTAAAATACCTTTCTAGTTACATCTTAAATATCATATTCAGAATGCCTCCTAGTGGGTACCGGTAGATCAAAACGATATTTTGACCAGGCCAGGATGGGAGAAGACATACACAGCCTACACCTTACTACACATGTGTGTAAGACACAATCTGCTGCTGATCTCCTGCGCAGCAGAGTTGGCACTCTGTTAATTTTTGCTGCTCGGTTGCTGTAGCAGTAAGGCAATAGGCCACCTCTAGTACTAGTTAGTACAGTAGTTGGTATTGGCATATATCAGCCATACCAAGTAGTGGACTGAGATCAACCATGTCCTAGAAGACATTGTAGTAGGTGTAACTCTGAACCTTAGATGGTACTAGTAGCTTGTATGGGTGTGTTTGGAACCGCTTATAATCAGAATCGAGACGAAAATAATCGAGAATCCCACCCAAACACTCTTGATTATTCTTGATTGTCTGAAAATCGAGCAACGAAAACAATCAAGATTGTACTAGGCTTAGTGTTTTCTGTACCGCGGCTAGAGGCCTGCGTTTTGGCCACCGGAGGGATTTTCCCCCGATTGCCCCACTCCGCGTCGCAACCGCTCGTCGCCTCTCCGCTCCAACTTGTCGCCCTCTGCTTGTTAGACATAATCTGCTGCCTTCCTACTCTGTACCTGGGCAGCAGGGTCTTGGCATGTTTGTCAACCCTGCTGTACCTCTATCTACTGCATAGGTATGGCAAATAGTGCCTGGTAGTGGCTGACGTCAGCCATAGTAGGTAGGTGTTGACAATAGTGGTACTTATGTACTTTAGTTGGTAGCTAGAGCCTCTATATGTAGCAGCTCCTGCATGTCAATGGAAACCAGTTCAGTTTCCCACATCCAGTGAGCAATACCAGCAGCAGAACTGCAGCTCGTGAGTGTGTGTATTCTGTGCTCACCCCTTTCTTCCACCTCTAGCTCTAGTGTGTGAGGGACCAGGTGAGTGGTTTACTCACCTTGCTGTTGATCCAGGGACCAACAAGTGGTATCAGAGCTGCAAGGTTGTCTCCATTGCTCGGCTGATCACCGGCAATGGCTCCTGCAAGCACCTCGGAGGTGGACACTAGCGGTGGGAATACCGTTGGTGCTCAGCCACGCCAGGAGGTCGTCGTGCGGACCGTGAGGGACGTCGGCGGGACCAGCTGGCCGGTCCTAACCCGCACGAACTACGGTGAGTGGGCAGTGACCATGAAGGTCAAGCTCAGAGCCCGACGGCTCTGGAAGGCGATCGACCCGGCACTGAAGATGAGGAGGACTGCTCGGCGTTGGAGGCTATCCTAGCCGCTGTACCGCCAGAGTATCGGGAACCCTTGGGGTCCAAGGACTCAGCCAAGGATGCTTGGGCTGCCCTCAAGGCCATGCAGGTCGGGTCTGACCGCACAAAGAAGGCGAAGGCGCAGCAGCTGCGGCGGGAGTACGACAACCTCAAGTTCCACGACGGAGAGGCAGTGGAGAACTTCTCCCTCCGGCTGCAGTCCCTCGTCAGTCAGCTGGCGGCGCATGGCGTCACCATCGACGACGAGGAGGCCGTCTCCAAGTATCTGCGCGTTGTGCCGGCCAAGTACACCCAGATCGCTCTCTCCATCAAGACGATGCTGGACATGTCGACCCTCACCATTGAGGATCTGACTGGGCGCTTGCGGGCAATGGATGAGCGCGCAGAGGCGACGGCGACACCCAGCAGCGGCAAGCTGCTGCTGACAGAGGAGGAGCGGGCGGCCCGGATGAAGGAGAAGAAGGCCGGGGGTGCTCCTCCAGCTGTGGCGGTGATTCCAGCCGCGGTGGTGACGCCAAGCGCCGCAGCAAACTCCCGCAGAAGAAGAAGGATGGCGAGCCTATTGGCAGGAACACTTGCCGCCACTGCGGGAAGACTGGCCATTGGGCCAAGGAGTGCCCGGACAGGAAGGAGAAGAAGGCTGAGGCGCACCTGGCACAGGTGGACGACGACAAGCCTACTCTCCTGATGGCGACGTTTTGTGCGTTGCACGACGTCGAGGCAGAGGAGAAAACAGAGGAGGTGGCTAAGGCAGAGCCGGGGAAGGCATCGCAGGCCATCGACCTCGATGAGCCACGCGCCCAAGTCCATCTCGGACGGGTGGGCGGCGATGCAGAACAGAGGTGGTACCTGGACTCCGGTGCCAGCAACCACATGACTGGCTGCAAGCCGGAGTTCTCCGAGCTCGACGGCAGCGTGACGGGGTCGGTGAAGTTCGGCGACGGCTCGAAGGTGGAGATCCGAGGTCGCGGCACTGTGATTTTCCGGTGCCAGAACAGCGAACACCGCGCGTTGACGGATGTGTACTACATCCCCCAGCTGCGTTCCAGCATCGTCAGCCTTGGGCAGCTGGACGAGCGCGGGTGCGAGGTGCTGATCAAGAGCGGCGTCCTGAGCATTCGGGACAGGGAGCAGCGACTACTTGCCAAAGTAGAACGCTCTCGTAACCGGCTGTACCTACTTGACTTGAAGGTGGAGCAGCCCATCTGCCTGGCTGCACAGTGCATGGAGGAGCCATGGCTGTGGCATGCACGCTATGGCCATCTCAGCTTCGACGCCCTTGGCAAGCTGGAGAAGATGGTCAAGGGGCTGCCTCGTATCAAGCACGCAGGCGAGCTGTGTGACAGCTGCCTAGCTGGGAAGCAGAGGAGGCTGCCATTCCCCAAGGCAGCCAAGTATCGCGCGGAGGATGCCCTCGAGCTGGTCCACGGCGACCTCTGTGGGCCAATCACGCCTGCCACGCATGGTGGGCGGAGCTATTTCTTGCTGCTTGTGGATGACTACAGCCGCTATATGTGGCTGCAGCTCTTGACCAGCAAGGACGAGGCAGCAGCAGCGATCAAAAGGTTTCAGGCGCGAGCAGAGGCAGAGTCCAGGAAGAAGCTGCGCGTGCTGAGGACAGATCGCGGCGGCGAGTTCACCTCGGTGGAATTCGCTGCGTACTTCGCAGATCAGGGTGTGGTGAGACACCACACCGCGCCGTACTCGCCACAGCAGAATGGCGTGGTGGAAAGGAGGAACCAGAAGGTGGTCGGCATGGCTCGGTCCATGCTGAAAGCAAAAGGCATGTCGGCTGAGTTCTGGGGCGAGGCGGTGACCACTGCGGTGTTCATCCTCAACCGCGCGCCCACCAAGGCCCTGAAGGGCAAGACGCCATTTGAGGCTTGGCATGGACGCAAGCCGAATGTCTCCTTCCTAAGGACATTTGGCTGCATTTGCCATGTCAAGAACACAAAGCCCCACCTCAGCAAGCTGGAAGACAGAAGCACACTCATGGTGTTGTTGGGCTATGAGGAGGGCAGCAAGGCCTATCTCTAGGGATGTGGTGTTCGATGAGATGGCGGCTTGGGACTGGGAAGACACACTTGGGGGGAGCTGCTGGTATCAGCAGCACCTTCACCATCGAGCACCTGGTGATCCAAGGAGGAGGAGGTGGCGCTGCTGCTGGAGCGCAGGCGGCGGCTGCTACCGCTGGACAGCAGGCTGCTGTTGGAGAGCAGTCCCCAGCAGCAGCAGCGCATGCATCTCCACCACAGTCCCCTGCGATGGCAGGACAGGGGACACCTCCACTGGAGTTCACCTCTCCACCCAGCGACTTCAGCGAGTTCATGGATGCTTTCCATGACGGTGAGGAGGTGCGCTTCCGCCGCGTGGACAACGTCATCGGCAATGCAGCGGCTCCAAGCTTGGCGAGCCGGCTATTGGATGATCAGGAGCTGCTCCTGGTGAGTGCCGAGGAGCCGCCCACATTTGCGCAGGCCGAGCAGGACGCAAACTGGAGGCGGGCGATGCTGGAGGAGATGAGGGCGATCGAGGAGAACGAGACATGGGAGCTCGTTGATCCGCCGGCTGGCTGCCGGCCGATTGGGCTCAAATGGGTCTACAAGGTGAAGCGGGACGAGTGCGGTGCCATCGTCAAGCACAAGGCACGCCTCGTTGCCCGCGGCTTCGTCCAGCGCGAGGGCATCGACTTCGAGGAAGTCTTTGCGCCAGTGGCACGCATGGAGTCCGTTCGGCTGCTAGCAGCAGCGAAGGATTGGCGCGTCCATCACCTGGACGTCAAGTCGGCTTTCCTCAACGGCGAGCTGGCGGAGACGGTCTTCGTCAAGCAAGCGCCGGGCTTCACCGTGAAGGGAGCAGAGCACAAGGTGCTGCGGCTGCGCAAGGCTCTCTACGGGCTTAGGCAAGCCCCGCGGGCATGGAATGCCAAGCTTGATGCCACGATGGGCGAGCTTGGGTTCAACCGCTGTGCCACAGAGCACGCGTTGTACACGCGACGACGGGGGAAGGAGGAGCTCATCGTCGGCGTGTATGTGGACGATTTGATCGTCACCGGCGCGCGTGCGGAGGACATCGACAGCTTCAAGCGCGAGATGGCAGCTCGTTTTCGAATGAGCGATCTCGGCAAACTCTCCTACTACCTCAGCATTGAAGTGAAGCAAGGGAAGGAGGCGCTCGCGCTTGATCAGAGCGCGTACGCGGCAAAGCTGTTGGAGCGGAGCGGCATGGCTGATTGCAAGCCGTGCGCGACTCCGATGGAGGAGCGGCTGAAGCTGACAAAGGCCAGCATCGCAGCGAAGGTAGATGCGACACTCTACCGGAGCATCGTCGGCAGGTTGCGCTATCTAGTCCACACGAGGCCGGACATTGCGTTCGCCATGGGCTATGTCAGTCGTTTCATGGAAGATCCACGGGAGGATCACTCGGCTGCAGTGAAGCGGCTCCTGCGCTATGTCAAGGGAACGGTGGATCAGGGGATCATTTTCCCTAAGACAAGGGGCGGAAGTGGGCTGAAGCTCACAATCTTCAGCGATGCAGACATGGCGGGCGACATCGATGGGCGGAAGAGCACCTCAGGTGTGCTCGTCTTCCTTGGCTCGGCCCCAATTTAATGGTTGTCGCTGAAACAGAAGGTGGTGGCACTGTCTACATGCGAGGCGGAGTACGTGGCAGCAGCCACAGCGGCGTGCCAGGCAGTTTGGCTGCGCCGGCTGCTGGGTGAGCTGATCGGCGGGGAAGCTCTTCCACCGACTCTGATGGTGGACAACCAGCTAGCCATCGCCCTCGCCAAGAACCCTGTCCTCCATGACCGGAGCAAGCACATCGACGTCAAGTTCCACTTCCTTCGGGATTGCGTTGATGGAGGACAGATCGTTATCGAGTTCGTTGAGACCGCTCGGCAGCTCGCTGACATCCTCACCAAGTCACTCGGGCGACTTCGGTTCTCTGAGCTGAAGAAGATGATTGGCTCGGTGGAGGTCAAGGCATTAGGGTAGCAGCAGGATTAGGGTAAGAATGTTAGACATAATCTGCTGCCTTCCTACTCTGTACCTAGGCAGCAGGGTCTTGGCATGTTTGTCAACCCTGCTGTACCTCTATCTACTGCATAGGTATGGCAAATAGTGCCTGGTAGTGGCTGACATCAGCCATAGTAGGTAGGTGTTGACAATAGTGGTACTTATGTACTTTAGTTGGTAGCTAGAGCCTCTATATGTAGCAGCTCCTGCATGTCAATGGAAACCAGTTCAGTTTCCCACATCCAGTGAGCAATACCAGCAGCAGAACTGCAGCTCGTGAGTGTGTGTATTCTGTGCTCACCCCTTTCTTCCACCTCTAGCTCTAGTGTGTGAGGGACCAGGTGAGTGGTTTACTCACCTTGCTGTTGATCCAGGGACCAACACTGCTCCCGTCCGCTCTCCGTTCCTCCCTCTTCTCGGCACCGCAGGCCAGAGGCGGGCGTGGTGGCGGGCCTACCTACTTCGGAGGTTGGGGGCGAGCGGCCGTGCCTCCGTGAGCGGGCGGAGCTGCAGGGCGTGCGTGGTGGGGCGGGCCTCCGGCCTCCAGCGTCGTAGATCGGGGGCGTCTTCCCTGGCCAAGAGCAGGCATGGTGGGGCGAGCCTCCCGGCAACGCAGGGCAGGAGAGGGCATGGTGGCTGACCTCCCGGCATTAGAGGTCAGGGCGGGAGTGGTGGGGCTGGGCTCCGCCGTCGTAGATCGGGAGCGGGCGTTGCAGCAGGGGGGGCGGGGCCGGGCGTTGTGGCACCCTCTGGTGCTTAGAGCAAGGGAAAGATGGCCGAGTAAGTCTGTGAACATGAACCATGAGAAAGATGGCCGAGCAAGTCCTTGGAACCAAGGAAGAAGGGCATAAAAGTCTTTCTATCCTCAGAGTTGCCATAATAATCAGGATTGCCAAACATCTCTGATTTTTTATGCTTAGATTTTTTGAACCGCAACTTAAATGAAAAATAAGCGGTTCAAACAGGCACGTATACTACACTCAAAGGCAATGGAATTCAGTTTTCAGCCACAGTATCAGAGTTCAGAGCTGCTGCTGCTGCAGTGTGTGTGTGTGTGTGTGTGTGTGTGTGTGTGTGTGTGTTTGTGTGTGTGTGCTGTGCTCACCTCTTCATCCCCTAGCCCAGTGTGAGTGTGTGTTCTTCAACCTCTAGGCAAGTGTGAGTGTGTCCACGAGTCGTCAGGCCAACAATGTGCAGGAGCTGGTGTTATATGTCAAAAAAAAATATGGAAAGCTAAGGGTACGTTTGGTTGAGCTGTGGCTTTTGGTAAAGTAAGCTGCTGCGAGATGTGAGCTGTGAGAAAGTTGAAAGCCGTTTGGCAGTTGTGGCTTTTAGAAAAGACTGACCAGCGGACCCACATGTCATTCACACTCAACCTCACCCAGCTCCCCCTCTCTCACTGACAAGCGGACCAGAAGCTTGACCGTCCAAGCGCCAGCCGCGGAGAAGGGCGGCACCGTTGACTTCCATGGCACCAGAAGCTCGACCGTCCAAGCGCCAACAATGGGGGCCGCCAAACACTCGAGCTCCATGCGGTCGGAGAAAAACATTGGGAGAGAAGAAAGAAACGAAGCGGTATTGTTCATAACTTTGGAAAGCCAGAAGCTGGAGAAAGCACCTCCTCACCTGCTGCGAGAAATGAACTGAACTGAACTAATTGGTCAACACAAAATTAAATAAATTAAGGTTAGTGTCAGATAAATAAATTGTCATATGTACCTGAGTGCACAGATACTGTATTGCAAAAGCTCAACTTTTATGAGCTGCCATATGACTGCCCTGATGGTTCAACGAATGTAGTTTAACACAAACTCAGACAGCCTGATAGTGTGTTTGTCCAGTCAAAACTACTCTGAACCACTCATTCAACCCTCTTTTCTTCCCCTTTCTTCGTGGCCCCCATGGCCCATCTAGAAGTTTATGATGTGATCAAAGTTCCACTAGGCGGCAACTACGCGCGCGACTAGTCGTTGGGTGAGGCCCGTCGCCGCGACTAGGGCCGTAGGTGCGCATCGCGGCGCTAGGCGGCGAGGAGGCGCGCTAGGAGGGCGCAGAGTCGGCGCATAGGCACGCGAGAGGCGGCACGAGCGCGAGTCCGCCGATTTTGGCACGGCAATTTAGCGCGCAAAGATTTCCCGCGCCGCCAGACGCGCTCGCGTTGCGAAACCTGGTGCAGGAGCATTAGAGGCGAGTGCGGCGCCATTTCCTCGTCCCTGTGGCTCATTTGGTCGTCCCCGGCACCGGTCCTCCGCCACGGACGAGTTTCTCCTCGCCGATCCTGCTCCGCCCCTGCTCGTCCTCGACTCGCCGCCGCCGG
This sequence comes from Microstegium vimineum, assembly GCA_022036555.1. Taxonomy (NCBI): domain Eukaryota; kingdom Viridiplantae; phylum Streptophyta; class Magnoliopsida; order Poales; family Poaceae; genus Microstegium; species Microstegium vimineum. Next base: position 5,098,657 of record CM039127.1, read on the forward strand.
TCCTGCTCGTCCTCGTCTGGAACCCCTCCCCGCCGGCCACCCCAAGTCCCCAAGGTGAGTTCCCGTCCCTCCCATGCTCCTCTACCCTCCCCCACTGGCAGCTCCTCCCCTGCGCATGTATGTATCTGAATGTATTGTATTATTAAATCTGAATGCTCCTCCCCTTCAACCTATGTATCATGTATGCATATGTTTGATTCTGTAGCTGAGTAGCATACTCTGTACTTTCATTCTTTCAATTTACCTAAACCTAATTGCCTGAATATATTTTGTGGTTGACTGAATGTTATCGATTTCCTGTGATTACTGAAATCTGGATGGTTGCAGTCTTGCTCACTGAACTCCGAAAGATTATCAATTGCTCACTGTGATTACTGAATTGCTCACTGTGATTACTGAATATATTCTGTGGTTGACTGAATGTAACTTGCAGCTTGCTCACTGAACTCTGAAACCAGGCATGTATGCTGACTGAATTCTTGAATTTGAATGTAGGATGTCGATAGAACAAGGTGTTGCAACAGGAATGGAATGGAATGGTCTTATACTCTTATGAACTGCAGCTGTGAGGTGTCTGTGTGTATCCTCTTATGAACTACAATCATGAATCATGTCTGTGTGCTTGTGCTGTCCTTTAGTTATAAATTGTGTTGTGCACTTGTATTGCTGTCCTATCCACTTGTATTGTAATTACCAGCTGCTGATATGGTGTGCTCATGGATGGGAGATTGCTGAAATCATTGAGATAAGTGACGACTTAGTGTTTTCTTTTTTACTTTTTTATGAACAGCTTGCTGTCTATTGACTATTTGCTAATTACAAGCTGTCAAAATGTGTTGTAGGAGCTATGAACATGCAAGAATAAGCCACCTAGGAATCAGGTATGTTCTGCAACTCCTATATGGTAGTTATATACATATATATATAGTTATATACAAGTGCTATTCTACACCCTAGGTGTAGAATACTTATACTACACCAAGGTGTTATACTGAAAAAACTCAGATCGTTCAGTAGTAGTGTGTCAGTATTATTCAGTATTTTGGGTGTAGTACTGACTGATACTGAACGTCATTCAGACGTTCAGTAATAGTCAGTATTTTTTGAAGTCAGTTTTGGCTTGTGGTGTAGAATAATATTCGAATAGCGTTGCCGTATAGTTATATACATAATATATATATATATATATATATATATATATATATATAAGTAATGGCAATTTTGCTAAAACGCCTAGAAAAACGCCTAGGGACGCCTAGGAGCGAGTACTCCCGACGCGCTAGGCAGAGGGTCAGCGCCTAGATTCCGCCTAGCACCTAGCTGAACTTTGATGTGATACTAGATATACATGCTTTGCACAAAACACATCAAATGCAACATTGACACGGCAATTTGGGTATGTTGGTACTTGGTAGTGTCTTCTACAGACTAATCTTGTTATTTACAAAAGCAAAACAATGATAAAATAAGCAGGTACGTCTAGAAAGGGTATATAGTTTACTGCTAATGAGTTTCCACACTATAAATGTTTTAGTTGGGTTTGGACAATTAGGCTACACTCACAGTTAAAACTACAGATGTTACTAGTGAATCACCGACGATTAAAAAAAATGTAGCGTTTATTTGTAAGTTTACCTGCAAGAAAAGTGTAAATAAGCGGCTGAATGTCGAGAGCAGCATCCCAGCTGTATCTGCACCATAGAGTTCATGAACTGTATGAACTATCCCATAATTCCCAAACTGGGCCTTATCTAATATGCCCTTTATGTGCTCATTATCATGAATATATAGGACCACTTCAGAACGATCATCTTGTTGTTGCTTCCTTTTTTGTTTCTGTATTCTCTTTTGCTTTTCTTTTTCTTTTTTAACTGAAGGATCTTTTTCTTTTTGAGCGGAAAGATCAGAATCTTCTTTTTCTTTTTTAGCAGAAGGATCTTCTTTTTCTTTTTTTAGATATTCATTTGGTATTTTTCCCTTCTGCTCCACAGTAAATGGAGGACGACCTTTTGTTAAATGATTCAAGATGGTTGTTATAACCTGTAAACAAAAAAGATACATAGACGGTTCATAAGCCATTCCCAAGAATGACTCAACATCAACAGGAGAGAATGATTTGTCAGAACTCAGAAACATCTAACCTGTTTTCCTGTCCATAAGGGCTTTGGCTTCCAAATAGCAGGATGGACAAGTTCGAGTGTACCATAATCCTCAATAGCAGACACCTTTTTACCAGGGTGACGAGAGCCACGATTTGAGGATGGTACACAAGACCCAAAGACAAGCTGACTATATTCTTCACGGCTTAGAAACGTGTCTGGTTTTGTCAGTAGTACAGCACCAACAATGTGGTCCTATAAATGAAACAAAACAAGTTTAACATAAAACGATAACAGTTACTATGTCAAGAGCAAATATAGTTTTTAAAGAGTGTGCTTTTCATTAAGAGGGGTTAGAAACAACCAAGTTCACAAAATGAGCATTGAAAAAACAACAAGATAAGAACTAGCTAGAAACAAGGAACTACAGGAAAAATGTGATTGCAAGGTCTAACAGTAAGAATTAGTTTACTAATGAGGATAGGTGCATTTGACATTAAACCACGCACACTATACTGGTGCATATGGGTATAGTATGATTGTACGAGCATATTAAATATGTCTTCCATATATCAGTGCACAAAATAATCAAGTTCTAACAATTGCCTGTAAATACTATACCTGTATGAGACCTCTGACAGCATCCCCACTCCTAGGACCAATGTATTGCTTGTTTGCATCAACAATATTCATGGCCTCAGCTCGGGATATTTCATCTTGTGGAAAGTGCACATTCATCTCATCTCCATCAAAATCAGCATTGTAGGTGCTAAAAAGAGATAGCAGTCAATTGTTTGCCTGTGTGATGTAGGCAAAGGGACAGCGCAGCATGGAATAAAAGATAATATCCAAGTACCTGCAATTGGCATAGTGCATCCGTAACGTCTTTTCTCCCGGTAACACACGAACAAAATGAGCCATCATGCTGGGCTTGTGAAGAGTAGGCTTTGAATCACAACCAAGAAAAATGAGACATTAGAGAGTCATGAATCACAACCATAAACGGAAAGAGCTATATGATGGACACATGGTTGATTGACAAAGGAGTGATAGCCCTATCGCCCAGAACAGCCACTGTGCCATCCAGAATCGTAAGCACTATGATTAGGGGAAGAATGGTGGGTGGTTGCAAAACCAAGCCCTGAATTGTTTCCAAAGTGTGCTTTGAAACTTTTGGGGAAGCAGGCAGGAACTTGCCTGAGCTCAGATATGTTAAATATTCAAATTGCATTTCATCTGACCTAAATATTTAATGTCATCTCATGCCTATTGCGGAATCATAACAAGCATTATGAACTACTTTTAGCAAATTTTGCCCCCGACAACCATCCATCCTTTTCCTGAACAATACTAAGAATGAGTGGTACGGGTAACTGGATGCCTGGGTTGCATATAAAAAACAAAACGGCAATCGATCACAACCCAAAACCACTTTGCTAAGGCCCTGTATGGTTGGGCTTTGGCTTTTGAAAAAGCAGTTGTGGGCTGTGGCTTTAGGAAAAGCGGCTTTGAGAAAGCAGCTGTGAAAAAGTTAAAAGCCCCTTTGGTTCACTGACATGCGGGCCCGTCTGTCATCCTCTTCTTCTCTTCTTCCTCCCGTGCTATACACTGGGGAGGAGAGGGAGCTCGCGCCGGGGAGGAGGTCACTCGCCGGCCGCGAAGGGGACGGGGCGGGAGCGCGCCGGCCGGCGCTCGCCAGCCACGCGGGACGATGCGGGGTCGCGCCGGCCACGCGAGGACGGGGCGGGGTGGGCGCACCGGGCAGGGGACAAGGTGGGCGCTCGCTGGCCGCGCGAGGATGGGGCGCCCGTTCGCCGGTCGCGCGGGGACGGGGCAGGTGCGTGGCTCGCCGAGCAGGGGACGGGGTGGGCGCTCGCCGACCGTGCGAGGACGGGGTGCCCACTCGTCAGCCGCGCGAGGACAGGGGCTCACCGGACGCGCAGGCACGGGGCGAGGCGGGGGCTCGCTGGGCAGGGGCGTGGGAGGGAGCTTGCGCTGAGGAGGCGGCTCACGAGGAGCGGAGGGAGCTCGCGCCGGGGAGGGTCGCCGAGGAGGGGGCGGGTGCTCGCCGGAAAGGGAGCCGGCCGGGAGGAAAAGGACATCGCGGACGGGAACAAAAAAACAAACTGGTACGCAACATAACCAGTGGCATTGGGTAATTTTTGGACCCAAAAGCCAGTGAAAGCAGTGGGAGAGGTGCTTTTGGATTTGTACCGAAGCAAAAGGTGCTTTTGGGAGAAAGGACCTATGGCATTTGAGCCCTTTGGTTGGCTTTTGGCTTTTGCAAAAGCAAAAGCAGGTTGAAAGGCCCAACCAAAGGTAAAATGGTGTCTCAATGGGACTGAAGGGGGAAATCAGATATTACTAATCAAGAATATGGAACTGCGAGACAGCGAGAGTATACACACACCTGCCTATTGACAAGAACAATGTCACCATCTTGAAGATGCCGATATACAACCTTGCTTTCAAATTCACAATTAGGATCTCTGTCTGGCTGACAAATCGATCTTTTGGATGCAGGTAGCATCTTAACCCTGGAACCGCGTTTGGCAGGCTCTGCCTGTAACTTATACGTGCTATTGCTGTCCCTGTAATGTGTTGCACCTGGATGGATATCAGCACCATTCCTTATAGCTTCTTGGAGTTTTTTGGTATTCCAGGGTGTTACTTTCTGCAGAGAAAAAGATAAAGAATGTCAAAAATTATAGAAAATCCTACAGGTCAACAGTTCAAAGATAAAAGGTGCCTGGAAAGAGAAGCAAAAATATATTCACTCATTAGGAGAAGAATATTTGAAAGGAGAAAAGAAACTATTCTGATATAAAGTTGTTTCAGCATTTTTTTCCTTAGCTATAACATCTTGAAGAAAAGTCTAGAACTAATAAATCACAACACAAGCTATCAAAACCACAATGAAAGATCAAGTTCAACATGTATATCAGTACAAATACACCTGTTGATGAAGTTGTTACAGTTGCATCATTCGCATAAAGGAACGCTAGCCTAAGCACAACAATAGACATGCTGTGTTCAGAGGAGATGCAGGTATTGGTGATCAAAGTCATGCATATTATGATAGACTACTATGAGTATCTTGGTGTTAACTTCGAGCATCCCCATGAATGGAGTGCCAAGAATTGAAGATGGTCATGATAGACTAACGTGGGGGGGTGACCTTCATATATATAGGCCAATATGGCTGAGTGTACATGCAGTAAATGGCAGGTGCTAATCATACTGAATACAGACTTGCCTAATATACACTTGCCTAATGTACATATCTATCAGGTCAGGTCAAACACCCACCAGAGCACGACTGAAGAGGCCAGGTTGATCCAAATGATTTTCACAAGCCAGGTGAAAATGGAATTTATTGCAATGTGATGTCTTCTGTATTTTTTTACTTTTGAGGTCTGGCTGTTCTGGTTCTGGTTGTAATAGGATGTCTAGTTGTAGCAGTCTTTCTCTTTCCTTTTCCCAACAGGTACAAAATTCTTTTTGTCCCTTATCTCTGGGGCTGTTTGTATTGTGGGAATGCAACAAACAATCCCACATCTCAACCCCATCATTCAACTACAATCTTACTCATATAGTCATATGTATTCCTTATCCTACACTTTACATGTTCGGCTGATGGCTTCTACGTCAGTTGATGCCGTTTTGTTGTAGGAGAAAAACTTGTACCACGGCTGATAAGCTGGGCTGATAATTTTAAGCGAAATGTTTTGGCCCACAACCCAGATGACCAACAGCACACTGCTGGGAATACTGTACCGCTTGGCACTATGCTGCACTGCACATCATGATCTGGTCATATACTACTAAAGTAAAGAAGCATCCAGGGCCCTAGTACTTAAAAATGAAAGCATTGTTAGAAAACTAGCAAGAAATTCGGGTACTTAAAAATTGCTCGAGCAAAGGTAAAATGAAGGTTAAGGATGCTTTCACAACATTATACCTGTTCAAAAGTTATGCGTTTTGCACTAGAGAATGATTTACTAATACCTCCAATTTGTCTGAGGGCTAAAAACCTTACAGACTTTGCATTGCATCCATATAGAAAGATCATGCACTTTGACATTGGCTAATCCCTTTTCCAGCTAATGCCCGACAGCTAACCTGCCACCTGGATGGTACACTCTGAACAATCAGATGTTCAAGATCACTTGTATCCAGACTCCAGACTGCCAGGTAGCATGTCCAGTCTATCAGGTACCGGTTTCATCAGGTGCTTAAAAATTCTGAAGGTCCAGACTGGATGATTATGCGGGTAACAGCTGTTCCAACCAGAAACTAGTGGGTGGTTTAAATACTTGTCATGTCACGTAGAAACTACAAATATAGAAACTATATTCCCAATGGATGATTCCTTCAAAATGATTTTTCATCCAATCCCATTTCTTCTCTATCCTATCCTCTCCGTATCCCCACTTCTTCCTTTCTTGGTTCTTGTATCCAGACGAAAATTTAGACCACAACATAATAATATTTGTGTTTCTTGTTAGTTGGGTTTATTTCATTGTGTGTATAATCAATATATCTTGGATATTAATAGAATTGATTAAGATAGTATGAAGGGGTCAATGCATCTCATGGTTAAAAAGGGAACAGAGGGGCCAAGGCAAGTCAGAACACAAACATAAACAAAGCTGTTCCAAAATGAATCAATCATGTATGATTCACGGCGGATACTTCAGGTAGGTGCCATATCCCGTGTCGGATACGTATCCGATACCGATACACGGCTGATAACCGGTGGATATGTATCCACAAAGTATTCCAAATAAAAATAAGAAGTAATTTTGGATACTTGGACCGAAATGTATCCATGAAGTATCCCAAATAAAATAAAAAATAGGGTTGCTACGTGCCCTTGCAGTGCCAACACAGTTACACATAGCGGAGTATGATATGCTTGCCTGTTGAAGTGTTAGCAGAATTGAAAATATGGAAAAGATTAGCAAGAGATGATGCAAGATTACAAGTATTGGCAAAATTGCTAAGCTATTACCATTTTTAGAATTTTAATATGCACCATTTCTATTTATATTATATTATATATATATATATTTATATATATATATAGATATATAGACACACACGCACATACACGTATCAGATTTTTTTTGGAAAAATACCGTATCCACGTATACACATATCAGTATCCATGCTGCATAGTACAGGATGATGGACAATGCATAAAGCACATACCTCAGGATATGTCAACCGTGTCGCAAAAACAGGAGGAATGCCAATTTCATTAACAGCCAAGTAAGGATCTGGTGATATAACAGATCGGCATGCATAATTAACCCTCTTCCCCATCATCTTCTGTCGAAGAATTCCTTCTTTCTTTTCCAATAGTTGTCTTATACCATGAGCATTCTTCTCACTTCTTACTGTTATTGTCAACATAAACATTTAGCCATCAACCTTTATAGTGGGCGTAGATAAAATGAGTAAAGAACTCAAGGTAATGAGCAAATATGAGTAGAGATGATATTATAAATCTAAACCTTCCCAAGAACAACCGCATACTAAATGAACACAAATTTATGTTCAAAACAGCTCGCAAATTAATATTTCAAACCAGCACACAAACACAAGTAGTAGAGGTGATATTATACTAGACCTAACCTTCCCAAGAACAGACATTTATTTTCAAAGCGGCTCACAAACAAACTAACAGCACAGAGACAAATGACTAGAGGCAATATACTAACCTAACCTTTCCCAAGAAGGCAAGAACAACTGCATCTTAAATGAACGCAAACTTATTTTCAAGCAGCCCTCAAACAAACTGACATTTTAAATCAATAATGCAAAAATAAGCATCAAAATACCGTGAAGCTCAGGACTGAGATGGTCCATTGGCAAATAATACCAAGAACCATCCACTGCCAACCACAATCGAAAAGAAAAGAGAGAATTGTGTCACCAATCCCAGAAGTTGCATGGTTGTCTCACCCTACCCCTCAACTTGTAAATTACTCCATACCAGAAAGCACAACAGCTCTCAACGCAGACACCAATGAAGCTATTGATTCTTGCTCGCCCGACATCTGCCCAGAACAAAGATCGACACGCAGCTAAACCCACACTCCTTTTTTTCGCACACGTAAATAACTAATTACGTATGTGCTCTCCGCCTAGCCCCTACATGCTTGCTGATCAGCTTTCTCCGCATAGCGCCATGCATATTCACCAATGATCACCAATTCTACCACACTGCCACAGCCAGTTGGCCACCATCACCGAAAGCTCGCAAACGGCCTAGCTCCACCTCCGTCTGCAGCTGATGTAGGCAGCGTGATCACAGAGCACTTCTGTACGGCCAACCTCTGCATATGCTGCCGCAAGCAGACTGTGATGACATGGAGGGCTCAAGCGTGACCGAGCTCCACCTGCACCAGCGGCAACATGTCTCGGGCGCTTGTGACCTGCCTGAGCCGCCTCCACCGGCATTTGTCATCGCAATCGCCTTTTACCAAGGGGGAAGAATACAAGTGGTGGTACAGTACTACTTGGAAGAGAAAGAGAGTCTACAGAGCTATGCATGAAATAAGTGCATGCATAGACATGATTGCATAATAGACACATCCTATTTTATAGTTGCTGAATCGGGCGCCCACACCCAAGTCAGACACCGATACATGTACTCATGTCCCAGTAAGGCGATAACACAGGATTGGATCAGGAAGTGAAAGGCGCCAGTACAAATTATTATGAAAAGAAAACATCCTTACCAAGGCCTTTGCTACTATCATATAACACATTTACACTCCGTTGTAGATCCATCCATCTTCGAAGAACATCCATATGGTTAGGACATGCATTGTTATGCTGTAGCGCAAGATTGGCTTCTTGCACTTTACTTAGCAGAACATTTTGAGGATGTTCCATAATCTACAACAGCAAAAAAAAAACTAAAGCAGTCAGCTTTAGAACAACATTCAGTTCGTTAGATGACTGAGATACTTACTCCAAGACTAGAGCTAGTTGATGGGCGGAATCTATTTGGTGCCACAAGGAGACTATTCAAGAAAAACATTTCATAGCCCCTTCTCTTTTCTGGTTCACTTAACATATTCTTTTGGAAGTCGCAAAGTAACATGCAGAACCTGGCTTCATTTTTCCACAAGTCCTTGAGAATACATTCAACCTGAAGAAAATGAGTAATAAAATGCTCAGCAATCTGCTTCCAAAGCTTGCATTTCCCTTTTAAACTCAAGAAGCCACAAAATATACCTCTGTAGGCAATAGATGCTTCTTTCCTGATGATGCTACCATCTCTTTAATTGTATCGTCAGAAAGGCGTCTAACTTCATTGATTGATCCTTTGGACACCATTCCAGGTGAAGTTGGCTCTTCGTCAAGACCAGAAACCCCTGTTTCCCCTGAGTTGTGAGCATCACCATCTCCCTTGAGTTTAAAATCAGCAATTGCATTTGCTCTTACAGCAGAAGCGCTCGTGGCCTACAAATCAGAAGATGCAATCACATGCAATGAAGAATAAATATGCAGCAAATGCTTTCCCATTGAGAATTTGAATTGATATTGTAAGATGAAGATTAAAATTAACTATACCCCACACAAAATAGATATAGCTAATAAAGTCCTTTCTCCATGTATGTTGTCTAGAAGTTTTAGGGGGGGTTCATGTGAGAATACTTGCAACTGCAACAGTTACTGCGTCATGAGAATCCATGATGTGCCACTGAATAATTACACAATGCACAATATTGCATTAATCGTGTGCTTGACATGTGGGGCTTACAGGTTGTAATCTTAATGTTTATGAGAAGGACTTACACAAATATTTACAATGGAAAAGTCAACAACATTATATTCATGCATGTCTACATACTTCAATGTATACTACTGTTCAAATACATGAAGTTTTAATCATACAGATTTTAAAACCAACACTTCCAGTTTCGTATCCTCAGAAGCTGTGATCCTGTCCCAATGATAATACACAAAAAGATTTTAAGTTGTGCAATTGCTAAAGAACTTTTGAATGGTTCAGTTTTAATAAGAAGATTGAAACAGTAGTTTAAATTTTGTAAGAGTCAGGTAACTGATCCAGATCTGCCCAATTTAATCAAAAACATGTGAATTAAGCATTTAGAAAATCAACACTAAATAAGTCTAATTTGGAATATGTTCACAAAAATAGAAGTAACCACTAAGCACTAACCAAAAACTGCTAAAATCATGTATACCTTGACCAGCCAACCAAATATAGGACTTGAGATTGTTGGGCTCTTCATGTCGCATTTTGCACACTTCTTCTGTCTTTTTTTCATTATCTTGGAAAAAATAGACAAAACCTCTTTCAATTGGATCGATGTCCAGGTTTTCTTGTCTTTCACAGGAGATGATTTATTGCCTGAAGTGGTCTTCGTAATGTTTTCATCTTCCTCAGAAAAATATGCTTCTTTAACTGAGTCTTCCAAATTTTTAGCACGGACAATATCACCCTTTACTAAAAGTTCAAGTTCATTCACATATCTGTCAACCTAATAAAGTCAAATCACAATAAGATGAAAACCTTAACCCAAGATGAAAACCTAAGTAGCAAGATGAAAATGGACTCACCTGTTCCTTGTTCAAGCGGAACTTGTGACAATGGAAGCATGTGACATGGAGAAGGGTTTTCAGACTCATAAACAGCAAAGGATTGAACAATGGTTTTGCCAACTCAATATGACCAAAGTGACCAGGGCAACGACCAGAATGCTGACCACAACTCTTGCAGCTGACCATTAAAATTTGGACATAGTCAGAAACTAGGAAAATGTAATTTTTTTAACACCCATATGAAAATATCAAAGGGAGCACGCACACCCACAAGGTTTGCTTGAATCAAATAAATTGGAAAAACCTGAACTCAATTATAAAAACATGTAATGATGTCACTTCTATTGTTTGCCAAGATCCATACAACAGATACATCATACACCACAACCATATTCCATAACATAGAGTATGTTCTCCCCAGCGCTGGATGCAAAAACATATATACGTGCTCGCTCCACTTCATGAATTTTTTTCAATCATCAACTACGAATAAATCAACAAGTCACATAGCCTCAATGTTCAAGAAGGTGCTAGGCGGATTCTAGGCGACGACCCACGGCCTAGAGCCTAGGCGAGCCTAGACATTTCAAGGCATTTTTCTAGGCGATGGCTAATGCATGCACGAATACTTAAAAGAAAAGAGAAAATAGGAGATCAGTAGTCATGGATTAGGGAGAAAGAGAAGAAGGCCCATTAAGGGACCAACTCTCCCACGTTACAGCTTCTCAACCATCTCTCTCTCTCGCTCGCATCTCTCTGTCGCCCGCCGCCACCAGCTCCTCTCCCTCTCCCGCATATCTCTCTTGCGTGCCCGCATGGCCGCATCTCTGTCTGCGCCCGCAACCGCCGGTTCCTCTCCCTCTCCCGCAGCTCTCTCTCAGTCCGCGCCTGCCACTGCACCTCTCCTGCATCTCTCTCTCTCTCTCTCAGTCCGCGCCCGCCGTCCGACTCCACCCAAGGCTGCTTCTCCCCCACCGGCGACCTCCGCCTGCCTAGGGGTCCACCTACCCCCGTAGGCCAGGCGGGAACCCCTCGACTAGCGAGGCGGGGACGAGGCATCGCCTTTTTGAACACGGCATAGCCTAAATAAGAATTTAATGAAACTTCTCCATGCACATACAAAATGATGTATATCAATTATTAAGCCACTGTATGGCATCAATTTTAAGGTGCCAGTTTGCTTCACCAGCGAGAAGTGCAGAGCACATCTGGCAGTGTTTGGCTTAACCAAATGCAACCATGTCATAATCTTACAAGCAGCAACTAAAGATATGATACAGATGTTACTCATCTTCGGAGGTACTGATATATTTTATACATACTAAGGCAAATCCATATGATTTTCCTTGTATAAACTGATCTCAAGAACTAAGGACCATAACTAAAATGCCAAGTCCAGAAGCAGGATTTCAAAAGTGGGACAAGGAACTCACATATCAGTATCATTGATAGGTCCCATTGCAGGGTCCAGTAATCCACCTGGCACAGGAAGGTTTTTGGCATCAAGGCGCTCCGACTTGGTGATCTTTTTAATACTGATCCTCTTAATTTCATCATCACAATAGAAGCTGAAGTGGATTGAATCCACTTCCTCTGATGCTGCCTGCTCACAAAGTAAATAATGTAACATTAGCCACTGAACTATTAATAGGGAAGTATAATAAGCCGCAAGAGTACAAAAGACCATAGTGTGGCATCCAAAGTCTTCAGAAACTGAAACTAGTAGTTTGCAGATAACTTTAAAAAGGACTTCAGTGATAATGATACAAACAATGAAAATACATTTTCTTGAAGGAAGTAAACCACAAAAGGAAGAGCAATGGCATTCTGCGAACAGGAAACTGAAACTTAAAAAACAAAACTGCACAAAACCTTCAGTAGCAGCTAAGACCAATATGGTACTAGGTCCTGAGGCTTAGCAGCAGTGCGAACGCCTTAAATATGAAATTCATTGCAAAGTGACAAATCAAAAACTTATGTGCTAAGAATAGATCTTTTGTTGCTCACTGTAGTTGCTCATTGTAGTTGCTACTGTTTAAGCAAAAAAGTGTAATGCAAATGTAACACAGGGTAACACAAGATTACTACAAGTCTACACATCATATCTAGCGAAGAACATATGAGTCTATCTACATAACAGTTGGCTGAAATTTGGTTTGTTTATCAGTCACTTTTTTAATCGCCCAATCCAGATCTAATGGTCCAGATCATGTGCCTTCTTTTCCTCTTCTTATCTGTTCACCACTCGATGTGACTGCTGCCCCACATGCACATGATCTCCGCCTACTCTCGCTCCACCACCTCCCGCCAGGCACCAGTACCTTCCTCCTTCCGTCCACAATCCCTCTCTCCTCCCCGTCTGCCCAGAGTCCAGAGATATTCTTCGAGTCCGGTAGCCCAACCTCCCGACTGTCAACCTGCCACCTCCATGACCACCGGACAGCCTCGACAACTTTGGCAGGCGACACCTCAAATCTCCCTACCCACCACTCGCCGCCGGAACACCTCCCCGAATCTCCCCCTACAGAACCAGAACAGGTAAACCGCCACTTAACCCCAAATCCCCAACCCAGACTCAACTTCTAGTATAAATTTTGGTAACTTGTTGATAAAGTAAGATTTCAGTCACCTGGTGTGGAGTTTGTACTCAGTACAAATGTACAATGCATCACGTTAAGTTTATCTGTCAATTGATGCGTTATGTATGAATTAACAAGCTCGCAATTAGTAGGTGTTTGTATTGCCGAGCCCGTTAATTTGACAAAGGTTTCTAACTACTACTGCTCACTAAAGTATGGAGCTAGTGGGATCATGAAAGGAGACTTCCTCAGCTGAACAGAATAAACGAGAACAGCATACTGGAGAATATTCAGGTTATAAAAATAAAAACATAAGGTTCACAGCTGGGGGAGAGAACCAGACACCAACCTGAATAGGCTGACCGTCAGCCATTAACTCCGCGCGTGCGGCCTCCCTCAACGAATTCTCGTGGGCACGAGTAGGAAAAAACTTGCAGACACGGACGCCGGAGCGAATGGCCGAGACGGCAGCGGTGAGCCCAGAGCAAGCACGAGGACGATTGGCCGACGCGGGTGCTGATGAGTAGGAAGAGGCTGCGCGGGCGCTGGCGCCGGCGAGGAAGACGAAGACGCGCCGGCGAGGAGGACGAAGAGGCCACGTGAGCGCCGGGCGCAGCGAGGAGGAAGTAGCGGCGCGGTCGCGGTCGCGGGCGCTGGCGAGGAGGACGAAGAGGCCGCGCGGGCGCCGATGACCGAACGCGTGGGGAGAGGCGGCGGCCGGATGGGGGAAGGTAGTGGTCCGAGGGTTTAGGGTTCTGGGCTTACCGTCAATTGTGTCGTTTTGTTTACTCAGACTCAGACATGCGCCGATGCGCAAGTTGCAACGGAAAAAAAACCGGAATTTCTAATTATCTTCCAGCAGATTTTTTTGTGTTGTTATGTTCCACTTTTGTGTGGCTTAGATCTTTTGTTAAGATTTATGTTTCTTTTTGCGAATAGGCTTACGTAAATAACATGAACCTATATCTTCAGTTTTGGAGGCTCACGTACATTGTGTTGCTTTCGTATGACACATGAGTTCCCATAGCTCTTTTTTTTTGGTATAGTGTATTGTATATTTAGCACTTCACGTCGACACTAAAAGATGTTCAAATAATTATAAGATTATCACCTTGATGCACGCATGGTCTTACCTGGAGGAAGAAATCTGAATAACACTATAAATCATACTCAATTTCTTGGGCACTGAAATCTTTTGTATGATGAAAAGAAAAATTGTTAGCTATGTGGCTAGCCTTAAATGACCGTACTTTCTTCTTGTTTCTCAATTATGCATGTTTTTATCTTATCTTTCATATTACAAACAAAAGGTATCTCTTGTGCTGATGCATGATAAGAGGACAAAAGTATTGATTTTTCTTTGCTGCTAGCTAGTTTCCACATTACCTTTTATGAGACTTTGTAGATATATTTTTCATATATGAAGATCTTTATATGCACATTTTTTTATTTCTTAATTAAGTATTTGGATTTTCTATGTGTGTTATGTGTTGTATTTGTGTTGTCTCTATGCCATATTTGTATATTTTTTATTTCTTCATTTTAGATTTTGATTTTCTATATGTGTATTTGTGTTGTCTTTGCGGTCTATGTTGCGCCTGTGCCGTATCTGTGTGTCATATTTGTAGATGTATCGTATTTGTCTGTTGTATCTTATTTTTATTGTCGTGGCATATTTTCCTTATCTAAAAAGTGGAAGATAACGACGTCAAAATCTTCCGGAAGCTGTCTTGTATATGTGGCATGCATATTTACGTTGGCTTGTATGTGATGTGTGACTTATTACGTGGTAAGTTTTGATTGGCTAAAAAAAGTGGAAGATAACAAACAGAAAAATCTTCTAAGATGTGTAGTCAGTCCTTAAAAAAAACGATCAAAAAATATTCATAATGTTATACGTATTTATTTGCTACGGAGTACACAATAAATCAGTAAACGTAATGAAAATAAGAAACGGGCCATGAGTGGGGCAGCGAGTGGGCCGGCAGCCACGGAACGGAAGCCCACGTGAGCCACGGAAATCTTGTGACTGCACGGGAAAGACACCGTGATTTTGTGATTGCAAGAGGCAGAATAGAAACGGACGGTGCAGCCACATTCATCTGTCTTTCAATGCACGTAAAAAACAAAATTTTCTCTTTTAAAGACAAAAAAATTACACGTGAAAGACAGATGAATGTATAGGATGTAACTGCATCGTCATTGTTATTCTGTCTCTATTGCAATAGCAAGTATAAATCAATTTTAAAACTACTCAAAAAAAAAGTACACACAACTCGCGCTACTCAAGGATTCTATGGTCAATGCTAAAAAAAAAGGATTCTATGGCCACGCCTTATTACGTCTACGAAATTGCACTTTTTTTAATAAGAGCAACTACAATAATTGGTTTATATCCAAGTAAATGTTGATATGGAAGAAAGAGAAGATGAAGAGAAGATGAGAGAAAGGAGAGTTTGGCTCTCATGCAAGCACCAAGCTAGGTACAAAAGCATAGGTAATAGTGGGTTCAGATAATAAATGTTGTGATGAGAAATAGAAAAGAGAAACTTTTTACAGTCAAGTAAGAGACAACTTATTGTATAACTTGGCTCTAATAGCTTAGCTATAAGCCAAACACTTGGCTCTACTATTGACCTTGCTCTAAGGGCTTGTTTGTGTTTTTTATGTTTCGAAAACCTAGGACGTGCCCTGCACGAACCTAGGACGTGCCATGTGCGCGTCTCACCGTCCACTCCACAAACTATTGTTGATTATAAGACTAGCACAGATGGACGGTTTGTGCTAAGTATTTGTTGTAAGCGATAGAGCGAGTTAGTTTTTTTTTATATACTGAAACAATATATTTACAATAGCATGGATAAGTACTCAAAATTGTTGTTATGGTCTACTAACAACCTAATATAAATATGCATGAGTCTGGTAGAAATAATACAAACTCGTTATTGTCATGATTGATATGAATCACCATACTACACGCAATTTACGATGTGTGATCGTTGTTTGTATAAAATAAAATATTTAAAAATAAATAAGAAAAAAATAAGAGAATTAAAAAGCTTAAATAAATTTAAAACTTAAAAACAATAAAAGTTTTTGGGAAGTAGGAACTAGAAAGATAAACAATTCAATATAAAGCTATAGTGGTATGATAGAAAGACTACATATTTTTTATTGTTATAATTGATATAGACTATCACACTACGTGCACTCCGATACGTAGGATCGTACATGTAAAAAAAATAAAAAAATGAAATTTCAAAATTATAACATAAAGCTGGAAATAAAAAAAAATTATCAAATCAATGAATAGTGTCAGAGGCCCTCAATTTACTCTAATTTATTTACGGTTGAGAGAGTGTTGAGAGAGTATGAGAGTCATTTATTTTAAACTATTAGGCTATTAGCGGAATCTATCTACTCCAATGGTTTTTTTTTTGTTTTGTTCTAAGACACCCCCGCGAGTCGCTGATCTTGTTGGGCCTTAGGCCTTGGGCCTTGTTGGGATGAGGTGTCTAACGATTTGAGGAACACGAGAAGTTTATCAAAAATAAAAGGTTATACAAATAATTTTACAAATCTAAATAAATTTATATATGTATGCAGCTGTTTTATACGGCTATATGATATCATTTTTAAAATGTATATCCCTTAAAACTAGATGATCGCATGAAAAATATCATGCTACATGATTTCATTCTAACTGAATAACCGATGAACACTTTTTTTTTTCTAATTCAATAACCGATGAACACTTCATACGCGTCTTTTCAGGGAGGGGTCCTTTTTTTGGTGCTGCTATTTTAATATACTATATACACCCTCAATCCCAAATTATAAAATACTAGCAACATGCTCGTGCGTTGCAACGGGAGAAAAATTGTACATTTATGTTTTTTCTATTTTTTTTTCATCATCAACTCATTGTATGGAAACCGAATTGATTTCACTTCATCTAGTTTCCTAAGCATTGCCGCATTGCCACAGAGAAAGAGAGAGTTGAAGATGTGAAAGAGTTTTCCAAAACGTTAATACTGAGATTGCAAGGTGTAGTAAGACACTAAATTAAGACCACCCTGCACAAGGAAGATCGATATCAATGCAAGAGTTCGGATCAAACCGGTTCGATTGTATTCGAATACAAATAGAAATAGAATAAAAAAAATTACGGCCACCATAGACTACGTGAGGCTAAAACAAACAAACAAAAAAAAAGGCATGGCGTGGGCATGGCGGAGCGGTGCAGCATGTTGTTTTAAACAGATCTCCTCTTACCTTTTACTATTTCGATTTGGACTAAAACTCCTATTCTTTTTACTATTTGGATTATAATAAAATTCTTAACTATGCTTGTGTCCAATCCCTATATATAAAAATATGAGAGTTGTAGTATTCAAACGAATAGAGAAATCATTCACGGACTTAGTTAGGGGAAGTCATACCCAAAAAAAAAATGAGGATGAAATTTTACCTCTTTATTATTAGGTATAGATTCCAACTTTCTTGATAATAAGAGCATCTCAAGTTTAACTATATTTATATAATAAAAAAAATAATACTTATGATACTATAAGTATCATTAGATTGTTCATTGACTATATTTTCATGACTCTAAAAAAATGGAATGTCTTGTAATTTGGAATGGAGGGAGTACATAAAAACACAAGCACATGCAAATTTATTTACAAATACGTATTAGCACGCAATCAGATATGCACCAACTTGCAAGATTACAATTTAGGCCACAAAAGTGCTAGACCACACAGACAACACATTGTTGACCTGAACAACTCGTCGTTCCAGTAGGTCTGGAGAACTCGGAACATGATATACTACGTAGTGGAGGGGAGGAAAGGCGCACAACGCACCTATTTTGTTTTCCTACTATACTTACACTGTTACACACCCCTACATTACATTCAACAAATTAGCCGCAATCCAATATACACGAACGGCTCCGGACATGAACAGCTGCTCCACGGTCAAATCTTAGAAGCAGAACTTCTTTTTCTGCAGAAGACATACATAGGGGGCCAACAATCAATTACAGTAGATGGATCACGTGAGCGAGTAGTTTTACCTTAATATGGTCAATAAGTTAATGATCAAACATTGAGAGAGTGGAAACGTAATAACATGTTTTATCTCTTAAAGATGGAAAAAGAAAGGGTGGTGGAAGAATAGTAACATACACGAAATTTGATCAGCTCCTGCCTGTCAATGTATGCGAGTAGCTCATCCTGTCGCATCAAAGCATCATAAAGAGCCTGCTCATGAAAGTTGGAGTAGATAGTTATAGTATTTCATTTTCTCTATATGATGGAATAAACCTTATTTTTTTATCATAAAAAGGGCTAGAACAATATTTTTCATGTATTATTGTCATGGAGTAACAGTCCAACAAACAGTTCGAATTTGTACCAATTGAGATCACAGATGGAAAACAGCAGTTTTGAACAGAACAAGCTTTACCTTCTTTGCGGAAATCAGCTCAGCTTCCAATGCATCCACACGGCGGACAGCTGCATTGAGCAATTCTTCCTTTTCAAATGGCATCTCAGACGGTTTTGTTTCAAGGACCTGCACCTTGTCCTCCAACTCACCTAGCCGTCTCAGCACCGATGAAAGTACATCATTTTCTGTATAGGATGGGGCAGGAGATGGAGGTCGAAACTCCTCCTTGTGCTCCTGTTCTTGAGGATACTCAACATGATAGTCATCATGCTTACTAGATTGGTTAGAGATCCTTCTAGCCATCTTGCTTGGGACAGAACAAAGCATGGCAAAAAGGGTCATGATCAAGAATGTCAGCCATGTGATAATTTGAGCTCGGAGTCCTTCAAATGTGCCACGTAAATTTCTCGAGGACAATGAACCTGGTGTGGAGAATTATAAAAGGTTCAGGGTCCAGCGCAAAGTAATATAGAACAATATTCTTGCATATGTATCACATGTTTCTGTAATTTTGAGAACTACATCCTAAAAGTATAGTGCACTTTCCAGCTTAAGTTGTAAGCTGAGTCCCTCAAAGTTCCTTTTTATAAAAAGTAAAGAAAAGAAGTACTCAACCAAAATCTCAAAATATTGGTATAAATGTAAGCACATAGGCATAGGAGTTAATTTTTTAAAGGATTTATGAAGTACATCAGTAGATACTTTTGCTAGCTTAATTGTCTATATATAAATAGTAGGAAAAATTTGGTGGGAACACACATGGACTAACTTAAACTGAACAGGTGTAAAATGACGAACAAAAACTTTAGGCAAGAGATTCACAATCAAAGAAGCAATTATATAACAACGTAGAATACCTGAAGAAGCTTGTAGACTGGCTCTGGGACTACCCCATCCATCATCAACAACTTTGTCCACAACAGGAATGCTTTCTTCAATAGAAGCATGAGCAACAAATGCAGAGCCATGTGCCAACAATTTTGACTGGAGGTAGCAACAGAGGTTACATATTAATACTAGTAGTCTGGTAGACAGTAACAAAAATGTCAATAGCATTTCAAAATGAGTAACCCAAAGTTACATTCCAACTTGTTTGCAAAGCGAACTGGTGAAAATCCCATATTACCAAAAGGAACATGAAAACAAATGGGGTGTAATACCATCTCCCATTCACTGAATGTTTACAGAATGATTATAATTTAGTGTCCTTTCATCAATAATTCCAAGATTATCCCAGTAGTGTCAGGTTTTTATTCATACATTAAACTGTACAGGGTTAGCCACTTGCCTCCTCGTGAACAGGGTCAAAATAGGATGTGTAATCAGGTTCCTTGATGCAGTAGGAGAAGTTACGTCTTCCACTTCAGACCCAGACTCAGCAGATGCATCACTGCCTTTTCTCTGCTTCAGTAAAATAATGGAGTAAGTACTGACTGAGGATTGAGAATGATGTTTCTTGAAATTTCTACATTCAAGCATTCACAGACTTACAGTTGGGTGATCTGGCCTAGCATAACTTATTATCTTTCCATCAGTGCTGGATATGGTCACAATTTGCCTGCCGTAGTTTGCCTCACCATTGAGGACTCTCTGGACAAATTGTAGATGCATCAAGTTAGCAACAGAAGACATTGTCCAGCTGAAAGTCTCATATGGAAACATCTCTTTTTTCTTCTTTGATATTCATTCATGTTTTCTTTTTCATAATACCTGGGGACTGGGGTCAAGTGGAGGGATATTTTTTACCTTTATTATGCTGGGATCCTTCCAAGGACCTTTGTCAGATCTTTGGCAACCTTCAATACAGTTGCATTTGCCACCAAAAAATTCTGGCAATTCACTGCATGCATGCATTAAGCAGAAATTAGAATGGAAGTAAACAACATAAATGTATGGCCAAGAAACAAAATACTAACCACTCGTCAATTATTTCGAGCAACTTATGTTGATACTTATTCCCAAGAACCTTGAAAAGAAAATGAGAAAGGGTCACTAATTAACTATTATGTGTATATCAAATTACTCAAGAAAGATGCAATCAAATCAATGCTTAACAAAGCATTACATACATGAATCTTGGAAGCAGTTTTTGGATCAAGGAATGATTTTATTGTGCTCCATAGCATCTTGAACCCTTGGCCAGCATTAATTATATACATTCGGCACAGTGTCTGTAACAGCATCCAAAAATGCATTAGGGGTTGTAACTTGTAAGTTCGGCCAAGATAAACATAGTGCCAAGAAGGAAGTATATTTCTTCTTTTCAATTTTAGTAAAATTATTAATCTAAATACTCTTTTTTTCAAAATGATGGAACAAAACTTGTCATTCAGGATCCTTGACAGCATTACCAACCTCTGGGTAGTTATCACTGTCGATCTTCTGTAATCGTGTGATTAATTCCCTGGCAGATTTAGAGAAGTTCTTGAAACCCTTAATTTCCAAAGAAGAAGTAAAGAACAAAGTATTAACTCTTAGCAATGTGGCATTATATTGTAAAGAAAAATATTTGGCTATAATATAATGCATCATACCACGCCTTGCACGTCCAAAATAGTAGTGGACGAATCTATGTGTTTTTTGGCAGCAATGGAGCAAGCTGGGAATTTCATCTGGAAACACCTCTCAAACTCCTTGACATGGTATTTCACATACCGATCTAGAGTTGTCACTTGTAATAGCTTGTTCGCATCAACTTTTCCTATTAACTCTATGTAGACAGGTCTTCCCTCTTTATCTACCCCATGATAAAATTGTGGGTAATACATCGTAACTTCATCTAACTCGGTGTACTCAAATTCCTGAGGTGTAGGACCAAGAAGGGTCAAAATAGAAAGATTAATCTGAAGCAAGATTGATAACTACGTCATATTATGATATGCTATTTTATCTTCAGCTTTACCTCTATTTTGTCGACCCCGAATTCCTTCCTCCATTTAAGCATGTCTGACCACATATTCTTAGCTTTCTCAACTTCGAATTTCCGTGCTTTTAGGAACCTGCAATGCAAATGAGATCAAATGAGAATCCCAGCCCAGTCTAGGATGGCGGCCACTTTCTTCTAATCATGGCCTCTTGAGCACATGTGCAAGGTTTAGTGTGTGGCTATTAGTAGGGTATGAAAGGGGACGAATATATGCAGCTTAAGAGAAATCAAAACCTTGTGAACAAGAAACTTCCTGTCTTTTGAAGGTTATTCAAAGAAAAGAAAAGAAAAGAAAATGTGAACAAAAAGTGTTGTACCTTAACATCATGTGATAATCATCATGCTGCGGTGGCAGCAAATCCTCATCAATTAAGCATTGTCGAAATGTCTCAACATCTTGAAGCTCTTTAACGTCCCTTATGTCCTTGATGGAATCCCCCCTTTCGGTCTTCTTTTTGCTTCTCCTTCTCAGTGAATGCCTGAATTTGTTCCCCGCATTAATTGCTTTTTTCTTAAAAGATCCGATCTTAGTCTTCTTATCTCCTTCTGAGTTGTCTGCATCAGATCTGCTCTCTTTCCTTTCATCGTTATGTACAACCCCTTCAAAACCTGCACAGGCTGTCTCAATTTTCCATCTCCAATCCAAGCAAAGAAAGCTATTTTGTTCCATAGCAGCAGTTACTATTATGTGGGTTAGACTAGACAGAAAATTGTGTTTTACAGGGAGCTAGAACTGCAACCTGTCTATTAGATTGATGCTAGACCAGAAAGAAGGAGAGAAGTTAACACAGGTATTAACAGACCTTCATAGACACAAACAGTACATGGTAATAATAGTTGGGACATGGACTGGTTGAATGATTTATGAACTTATTATTTTGCACATGTTACAACATTGGTATATGTCGATTATCTGCATTAACTGAGATTCCATTTTGTGGTTATCCTTGAAGGTGTGGCCAGCTTCAAGCATAAGCTTCAAGTCCTCTGATGAGAACAGGTAAAGCTTACTAGGCAGTTTTTTTTGGTAAACACCTACTTTTGAATTGGGATTTCTTTCAATAGCTAAAGTGCGTTGGTTTTTTTCCTAGCCCCTAATAAACCCATTAAACTATAACCATGCAAGAACAATTCAATGTTATGCCCTCCATATAAGAGCCTTATTACCCAAACAAAAATTCACTCAACTCCGTAAATTTGAAAGAAACAAGGAAGAACAAGATGAACCAATAGCATGCACTAATTCGTCGGGAATATTCCCGATTGATCGTGTCCCAACGGAAACAAGCACTTGATACTCACATGGCCTAGCGAATCGATCGAGGGGGCCTGACATCCCGTCCGCCGGCACCAGAAACGGTCCGCGGAACAAAACCCGAGCTCAGAATCCCCTGCAACCGGCCATTTGGGAGAAAAAAACACTGTAATTGATGAACTGTGCACCAAAAAAACGAAACTTTCCAAAAAAAAGATGTTTCATAAAATTCATGCAAACCCAGGGGAGGAAACGGTTCGGGGGATTTCGTGGGGTTCTTTCTCACCTGTTTCAATTTGGATTTCGGCAGGCAGCTGATGATTTTCTGTCCAGGACAGGAGGAGAGGGAGAGCCAGCCTCTGCCGCTCTGCTTTTCAATGGTTGGGAGGGGCCGAGGGGGAGACTCCGGAGGGAGATGCGAGGAGGAGAAGGGGAGGTTCCGGTCACTTCCCAGGTGGACCCGGTTCATACGCTCGGACCAGCCGAACGGTCGAGCTGCGCAACGCGCACGTGTCCGGCCCATGGACCCGGTGCACCCAGGTGCCTTGAGGCGTCTGGTAGGCTACAGTTACATTTTGGATTTGGACTGAAGGATCTGTGGAAGCGTGTGTCGCGGCACGATTTCGGGGGCCCACAGAACAGTGGCCGTGAACCGTAGACGGTAGACCGCGTCCAAGGAACGTGTGCCGGTGATGTGACGCGTGGAAGAGGAGTTGGCCAGGTCAGACTAGTTTCGTTTGGTTGGAGGAGTTGGGCAAACTCCTCTCCTCTCGTCTCTCTGGTCTACAGCTCCGCTGGTGATCCCGTGATTAGTACAGGGAATAGAGAGAAATATCTAAATTGGAATTAAATACGTGACGCAAATATTATTCGTGAAGTAGTAGTATATACCACCTACTGTATGCACTTGTTTCCATTTCTTTCTTGTGTTTTCTGGTAAACGCTGAAATTCCTGCGTTCCCAAATTGACCCTTATTTGTGTGCGTTACTTTGCTCTGACCGGTGTGTCGTTATCACCTTGATAATCTTTTGCTGTCTCTTTTGATCAGTTGAGGCTGTTGCATTGCATGCCATGTTGTTTTATGTTTTTACCAAAAGTGTGTAACAAAACTTTAGTATAATTTGGTTTACATTTCGTGGCTACAACAACAAGGATCTTTTTGGCCATGCTCTATTGTCTTGTTCTACATAACGGTAGCCTGTTCCTGAACAGACCAAGAAAAAAAAATGCTAATATCAGCTGCCTGCCTTGAATAGATCTGTAGTAGTCATGTTTACCCAAAGACCAAAGCTAAGCTCATAGATGGTTTCACCGCGGTAATATCCATGTATCAGTCCAGCAGTCCAGGTTTGAACTCTAAATGGAATGGAACTAGCATACTGTCAAAATAGCAGTAAATTTCCTGATGAGATGCATAGTGCTAGCAGTACGCAGATAGTAACTGCCAGTTGCCCAGCACAGTAGCCTGCCAAGTGCCAATGTGCTCTCTTCAGCTAAAGAACATGCAGATAAGCTAGAGGAGCTGATTGAAGTGTTCACTGTCCTGTGTTTTTTCTGTTAGTTGCCATCAATCAGCACAGTGACCAAACAAACGGGGCACATCGATCAGTGGGGTCGGCATCGAGGAAACTTTTTGTCCATGTCTATCTGTGCATCATCCGCTCCATTGAACCTACTTACTGAATATCTTTAGGGGTGTTTAGTTCCACCCCAAAATCCAAAATATTTCAAGATTCCCCATCATATCGAATCTTTGGACACATGTATGGATGATTAAATGTAGATTAAAATAATAATTAATTACACAGTTCATCTGAAATTAGAGAGACGAATCTTTTGATCCTAGTTACTTTATGATTGGACAATAATTACCAAATACAAACGAAAATGCTACAGTACCATTTTGTATTTTGGTTTTGGATCTAAACACCCCCTTAGTTGTTACACTGATTGCAAAACACCCGTGAACCATGTTAAAGCAGTTTTCGGCTCTCATCACATCATACGGGAACGGGGTTGTTGGCAAATCAAACAGGTCTATAGTAGTGTGATCTGATGAAAGCCTGAATGACAAAAGGATCAAAGCAGAGAGCACATGTTTTGTTATATATTATAAAAGATATGATAATGGGACAAAAAGATTAAAAGAGAGCACATCCTTTGTTATAAAGGGTATATATATAATAGGACCAAGCAAAGAATTGGAACATATGCCTTGTGGTGTATGACCAAACTTGGCTGAGTTTTTCACGGCTCATTGGATTTTATTTATAGAATTGACTCCATTCAGATAAAACAGGAAAACCCTACGGCCAATTCTCCTAGCTATAAAGTATCAATCAAGTGGTCTCGTGGTTTTTGCCGATGATTGTGACACAAACGATATAAGAGTAACCGGTTGAATGTTCCAATCTCACTTCATTGTGATGTTGATGCACTGAGTTTTTATCTATAAAAATGGTTGAATCAGCTGCATACCTGGCAGTGGCAACAACAACAAGTAAGCTTATCAAAGCCACGTAACCCTACAATAATTCATGAAGTCTGCCATGATGGATTTCTAGGATCGTCTAGGAGCGGATCCAATGGAGTAGATCGAGTTCTAGTAGTAGTAGATGTATGCAGTTTATGTAATGCAGAGAGTAGTAGAGGGAGAGAGGAGAAAGAGACACAGACCAGAGGGGTCGACGGTGTGAGTAGCGGTTGCGGCGGCGGTGTTAGGGTTCATCCCGCCGTCGGCCATAGGTGTCGTGGTGCCGTCAGCCGTCGCGTCCGTCGTCATCTTCAACGCACTAGGTGCTCGCCGCGTCGGTGGCACTTCCCGCCGCTGGCAGCGCCCCCTATCGATCGGTCTAGGGTTTAGGGAATGTCGGTGGGGATTTGGCGGCGCAGGTGAACCTCGTGAGACGTGCCTTGCGCCCCGGCCCCCACCTTCCTTATATAGCACTGTGCGACGGGGGCCCACCAACCACAGGGTTGGACGCCCCCGATCAGGGCGTGACCTAGGGCCCGTTAGTCCGTTGGGTCTAACGGAAGGAGATCTAACTCTAACATTCTCCCCCTAGATCTCATACAATTCTTTTAATTCTTCAATTCTATTTCAAGTTCAATATTCCAATTCTTTTCAATTCCATCACAGATTAGTACATAGAGCATGCTTCATCATCACAACAATTCTTGTCGTTAGACTCACAGCTACTACACACCTTTCTATTTTGGAAATAAACTTTTCATCATTCTGAGCCCTTCTTATTCTTCGGGAATCATAGGCTTTCCCTTAAACCCATGCCGGCTATGTGTCCTCTGAACACACTGGGTGGGAGGTCTTTTGTGAGCGGATCCGCTAGCATCTTTTCTGTTCGTATATGCTCAAGATTTATGATATGATCCCGAAGTTTATCTTTCACAACATAGTACTTTATGTCAATGTGTTTGGCAGCACCACTTGACCTATTGTTGTGAGCGTATTCTACCGCTGGGTTGTTATCACAATACAACCGCATCGGTCTTTCTATACTTTCAATTATTCTCAGTCCGGGTACAAATTTCTTTAACCAATTTACCTGCCCCGAGGCCTCATAACAAGCTACAAACTCGGCGTACATTGTCGAGGATGTAGTCACTGTTTGTTTCGAACTTTTCCACGATATTACTCCTTTAGCAAGAGTAAATATATATCCTGATGTGGATTTTCTTTCATCTCCAGCATAGTCAGAATCTGAATACCCCTCTATGCACAGGGAATCAGATCTTTCATATGTCAACATGAGACCTTTCGTACCTTGCAAATAACGCAAGACTTTCTTCACTAGTTTCCAATGTTCAATTCCTGGATTCTTTTGATATCTGTCAAGTAACCCGGTAACAAAAGCTATGTCAGGGCGAGTACACGTTTGAGCATATTGTAAACTTCCAATTGCCGAAGCATACGGTACCGCTTTCATTTGATTAATTTCATATTGATTCTTGGGACACTGATGTTCCCCATATTTATCGCCCTTGACAATCGGAGCAGGAGATGGACTACACGCATGCATACTAAATCTCTTCAGAACCTTTTCTATGTATGCCTTCTGCGATAATCCCAATACCCCTTTTCTTCTATCTCGATGAATCTCAATTCCCAAGACAAACGAAGCTTCACCGAGATCTTTCATATCAAAGTTCGAGGACAAGAATTTCTTCGTCTCTAATAGTAGATTGACATCATTACTAGCAAGTAAGATATCATCCACATATAGGATCAGGAATATGTATTTCTTATTCTTGAATTTCACATATACACAATTGTCCTCGACATTTTCTGTAAACCCAAAACCCTTTATAGTTTTATCAAACTTCAAGTACCACTGTCTCGAAGCTTGTTTCAAACCATAAATTGATCTTTTCAGACGACATCCCATATTCTCTTTTCCTTTTACAACAAAACCTTTCGGTTGTGCCATATAGACATTTTCATCCAAATCCCCATTTAGGAATGCGGTCTTTACATCCATCTGATGTAATTCTAGATCATAGTGAGCCACAAGTGCCATAATGATTCTGAAAGAATCTTTACAAGAAACTGGGGAAAAAGTTTCATTGTAATCGATCCCTTCTCTTTGGGTAAAACCCTTAGCCACAAGTCGCGTTTTGTGTCTTTCAATATTCCCTTGGGAGTCATATTTCGTCTTGTAGACCCATTTGGATCCTACTTTCTTAGCTCCTTTAGGAATGTTTTCTAGAACCCAAACCTTGTTGGTATTCATAGATTTCATCTCATCTTCCATAGCCTGAAGCCACTTCGATGAGTGTTCGCTTCTCATGGCTTCTTCAAAAGTTAGAGGGTCATCTTCCATATGATATTCTTCAGTTTCATAGATTTCATAATCATCTGGAATAGCTGACCTTATAGTTCTTTGAGACCTTCTAGGGGCCTCTGGCACTTGTTCCACTATGGGCTGTTGTTGTTCTTCCTCATCAGCAACATCTGATTCTATAGGCTCCTGATGGACAGGTTCCTCTTGTTCATTCATTGTTGCTATGGGAGAATTCACAACAGGTGTTGTCACCACATTATCTTGTACTACTGGTGCAACATCGACAGCAGGTAACGTAAAGTATGGTTCTTCAACCATCGGAGTAGGTACATGTACCCGCTTCTCCTCAAGTCTAATTTCACGTGTTACTTTGCTCCCCCTGATCATGTCATCCTCCAAGAACACAGCGTGTCTTGTTTCAACAAATTTCGTGTATCTATCAGGACAATAAAATCTATATCCCTTCGATCTTTCTGGATAGCCAATGAAATGGCAGCTGACGGTCTTGGAGTCTAACTTTCCAATATTTGGGTTAAATACTTTTGCCTCAGCTGGACAGCCCCACACATGTAAGTGCTTAAGTGAGGGTTCTCTTCCTGTCCATAATTCATACGGTGTTCTTTGCACCGACTTGCTTGGTACTCGATTAAGTATATGAATGGCGGTTTTCAGTGCCTCCATCCATAAACCAACCGGTAGTGTGGAGTAACTCATCATGCTTCTCACCATATCCATTAGGGTACGGTTTCTTCTTTCAGCCACTCCATTCTGCTGAGGCTCCCTCGGTGTGGAGTATTGAGCGAGTATGCCATTTTCCTGTAGGAACCTTGCAAAAGGACCTGGAATTTGGCCATACGGGGTATGTCGCCCGTAATACTCTCCACCACGGTCTGATCGAACTATCTTTATCTTCTTGTTATGTTGATTTTCAATTTCGGCTTTAAATATCTTAAATTTATCCAATGCTTCTGTTCTTTCTTTAATTGGATAAATATAGCCATAACGAGAGTAATCATCCGTGAATGTTATGAACGAATCATAACCATCCACGCTTTTCGTTGGGAATGGACCGCAAATGTCCGTGTGAATTATTTCTAATACTCTCATGCTTCGTTTAGCGTCTTTCTTTATTTTCTTAACGTATTTTCCTTTGATGCAATCAACACATTGTTCTAAATCGGAGAATTCTAAGTGCGGAAGAATTGATTGTTTCACTAAGCGTTCTATTCTCCCCCTCGAAATATGGCCCAAACGACAATGCCATAATTTCGAAGAGTCGCTATCGTTTCTCTTCCGCTTCTTATTCTCATTTGTAGATTGGGAGACATTCACATCATTCATAACATGATTCACATTTTCAGCAAGAGATAACAAATAAAGCTTGTCTTGTCGGAAGGCAAGACCAACACATTTGTTATTATCATCAAATAGTTCACATCTGCCATTACCAAAATGACAGCCAAAACCAACATCATCGAGTTTGGAAACACTTATCAAATTCCTACGTAAAGAGGGAACATAAAGTACATCTCTGAGCTTAAGTACAAAACCATCTTTTAATTCTAAAGCTAAATCGCCGATGGCTTCAACTTCAGCTTGTACTCCATTCGCAACTTTAATCGTTCTTTCTCCTCTTTGCAGGATTCTCCTCCCACTTAACCCCTGTAAAGAATTCGAAACGTGAATTGTTGCACCTGAATCAATCCACCAAGAAGTATTCGAATAACATAAAAACAGGGATTCATCTACAAATGTGATAGTGTCATCACCTTTCTTTAGTAGCTTTTTCAGGTAGACAGGGCAATCTCTCTTATAGTGCCCTCTCTTGAAGCATTCCTTGCACTGATCTTTCTCAGCATTGCCATATTTTCTAAAGTCCTCATCCTGAGAGTCCTTTTCTTTTCCCTTTGCATTTGTGTGTTCTTGTGGCTTGGAGGGAGAGCCTTTATTCCACTGGGTTTTCCCCTGTGGTTTCTTGTAAAAGTTCTTTCTTTTATTGTCCTTGACAAGATGAGCAGATTCACCCTGTGCGGACTTGATTCGTTCTTCCTCCTGAACACACATTGCAATAAGCTTTTCAATGTCCCAGTTCTCAGGCATCATATTGTAATTCACAGCAAAAGTTTCGAATTCTTTTGGCAGTGAAAGAAAGACCAAGTGGATGAGGAACTTGTCATTGATCCCCAAATCCATAGGCTTTAATTTTGCTGCCATTGTATTCATTTTCAATATGTGCTGACGCACACCACCACCATTGTACTTCTCAGTTACAAGTTTCTGTATGATTGTGCTTGCTGTGGCCTTAGAAGACCCAGTAAACTGGCTTTTTACCCTTTCAAGATAATCAATGGCGGTGATGCATTCTGGGATTGAGCCTCGGATTTGTTCTTCAATGGTGGCTTTCGCCACCAATAGGCATTTTCTGTTGGATTGAATCCAACGCCTATGTTCAATATCATATTTCATCCTGACTTCTGCAAAATCACGCTTTCGGGCGTGAAAAGCTTCGTCAGTTTCATCGGTTCTTTTCTCCGGTTCCTCTGGAATAGTAGGACACGGGGATGTTATGGCAAGATCGATCTCTGCCAGTGCAAGTTCTAATTCATACTTCTCCCGCCACACACGGTAGTTGGTACCGTTGAGCGGAGGAATGTTATTGATGTTGACCATTCCTTTAACTCCTGAAATTTATCCAAAGAAAAGTGAGAAACATTCATCATGAAATTGCATGCCTTAATTTAACGTTGGTCAAAATTAAAACATATGATTTCTCTATGCAAAAATTTATACATCACCGTTGGGCAGAAGTAAAAAATAATGCATAGCAATTCATTATAATAATGTTATTAACAACGTTGGTCAGAAAATAACAATATTATAATCTCAACAAATTATCGAAAATCATAATTCACTCAAAATTAAATTATCCCGTTGGTTCAAATTTAATTTAGAGTCAAATTCAATATTTTCTTCGCAGCGGAAACAATTAAAATTGTTCATAATCTTATTTTCCAGAAATTTCAGGTCGAATTGTTCTCTAAACAAAATATCGTTGGATAAAATTATATAGAGAAAATTCATTAAAATTTCAATTCAAATACAAAGGAAATTCATAACTATTTCTGGAAATTCTAGGCGCTATGACAGATAGCAACGGCGATCCCGCTGGCCGGTCAGCGGGCGGGGGGTCGAGGGGGGGCCGCCCCCCGCGGGTTTCAGGGCAGCGCCCTGAACACCAAGCGGGATTACATAGATCAAATTCAATTTAATTCTGGAAATAAAATAGAAACTGTCACTGTTCATTTTCGAATTTTGGTCAAAATGATCGGCCCAGAGATCATTTGAGCCCATCTGGCCGCCCGCGGGACGCCCCTTCTCCCCCCAGGCCGCAACGTGGGCCTGGGCCGGGAAAGAAGACGCCCGCCTGGGCTCAAAGAGGCCCAGCCGACTCGGATCGCCCGCGGCCGTTCGATCTAGGGCGTCGGGGATCCGACGGCTGCGCGTCAGTTTCGGTAGAACAAAACCGCGTCCGGCCGACAACTCCCCCAACCCTAATTCATTCGTGTCTTCTCCCATTCCCTTTCTCCTCAGAGCAGCGGCGGCGGCCCGAGGCGATTCGGCGGCCGGCCGGGAGCACATACAGAATCCACTACGAAATAAATTTATAATAGGATAATCACCTCAAACGAAACAACTGACGAATTTATAATGAGCGATCTGTCTGCCGTTAGCTCGAGGAGGTTAGGGGGTCGCTGTTGGGGCAGTTGATCCTTTAATCGGTTTCTGAAAACTCATAATAAGGGTGTTAATCAATGCAGCTCACGAACTGAATACTTGAACGCCTGACAGACTCTTTTAGATTTGCCAACCAGAGGACACAACGTCGACTACTCGTTCTTTGCCCTCCTGCGTTTTGAAGAATTGAGGGTACGTGCTAATTGCACGCTTTCGAAAAAAAAAAAGAATTGAAACATAAAATAAGCATTGGAGTTGAGGACAGGCAGCTTCAGCTGCAGGACGGACAGTTCAGTTGTCAATTTATTTGCTTCTGTACAGATCGACGTTTGGCAAGCCTCAGTTGCATTTGTGTAATTGTGTTGTGTACAGATCGACGAAAGGTAGGGACTGCGCCATTATATTGCATAAAGCAGCAGACAGAACCGCTCACCTAAAAACTTAACGAAAGGTTTTGCAAAAAAAAAAGTTACTAAAAGGATCCAGATGAGATTAGCAGTTGGTGAGAGCTGATGCGCTTCAAGTTAAGGAGGAGCCGTCCTTCCATGGCCCCGAGACTGATCCCATCATGGTCACAGAGTATAGACTTGGAGAAAGCTGTGTAGGGTAACAAGAACTAGACTTTTGCAGTTACTGTTGTGGTGAATTAGCTTTTCAAAAGGGGAGATGCGGACTTGTCAATTGCCATGATGAAGCAAGGACATGATGAAAGAAAAAGGGGATGGTCGGGAGATCTGAATCATCGCCAGAGGCGAAGGAAGAAAGTAAACGCCAGAAACAAGCACGTACGCTCGGGCGGCTGCATCTCGAGAAAACGGCCGCAAGTGCACGTACGGACGTAGCGTATGGTCTTGCTGCT
>CM039127.1:5131049-5179639 GCA_022036555.1 Microstegium vimineum
CAAAGTTAGTGATTAAGGACTTAGGTACCCAAATAGCTTTCTTCTTTGAGCTCTCATTGGGAGTACCCATGTACTTAGCTATCTCACATTTCTTGCCTTTGGTAAGCATATAACTAGAATCAAAGCGAATAGATGCACTTGTAAATTTTATCTTACTTATATTTAGTTTGCAATATTGCTCATCATGCCCTACTTGCTTGCAACTAGTGCAAAACTGACCATTGCTCTTCACAAAGAGAGGCTTTGGAGTTGCAAAGGCCGCCTTGCCTTTCTTGGGGATGTAGCCCAATCCCTCTTTGCAAAGGGAAACCTTTGGCTACCCAAGCACTTAAGCAAGCGGGTGTCTCCACCATAGGCATTGCCTAAGGCTAGAGTGAGCTTACCAACCTCCTTCTTAAGGGTCTCATTCTCAACTATTAGTGAAGCATCACAAGTGAAACCATCACTAGTAGAAGAGGTAGAGTTAGAAGGGCTACAATAAGGGTTAGTTGGAGTAATGATGATGGGTTCATAGAAAGATTCATTGATTATGTCACATGTTATTCCCATGTCACTTGTTGAAATAGGCTCTTTCTCCCTTTTGCTCAGCAAGAGATGTGTAACACCCAGTTTTATGGACAAAACCAGATATACACTATATGTGAGCCTAGGAAGTCTATTCTCACATATAGCCATAGAACAAGGTAGTATCAAAAGACAATACCTAAAATATATAACATATAAGGTCAAAGGATAACATTAAAGCAGCAATCAGTGAAGCAATAACTTTGATCTTTGGATGAAGACTCCAATTCCATAGGGACCAACTAACTGGTTGATCATAAGCCTATCATCT
Source organism: Microstegium vimineum (assembly GCA_022036555.1). Classification (NCBI taxonomy): domain Eukaryota; kingdom Viridiplantae; phylum Streptophyta; class Magnoliopsida; order Poales; family Poaceae; genus Microstegium; species Microstegium vimineum. Next base: position 5,131,885 of record CM039127.1, read on the forward strand.
CCAACTCTTGCAATCTGGTACCCATCCGGGATTTTAAAAGGTGATGATAACAAGCGTCAGCTCACCATGCTCATCAAGTATAACAGGGGGTTCATGAGGCTCAAAAGGATAGACACGGTTTAACTGCAGTTGCTTTTAGTAAGTCATGATTTTAGCAATTGAGTAGCATCAAGTTCTTATAAGCCCAAATAACCACATGATCAAGGTAACAAGATATAATGCTTATATGAACAAATAACAATAACTTATGATTAAAAGCAGCTGATGAGCTATGACATAAGGACATCACACAGTTAGGAGCCCAAGCCGCTCATAACCGTGAGCATGGTTGTCATGATAGTTTTACACTCTGTAGAGGCCATACATCTTTACCCACAAGTCATGAATTTCCCTTTTGCCCGAGGTAGCTAGCCTCTTAACCCACTTCCAAGGTAGGCTGGCAGGGTTCACTACGAGACATTTCGTAGGTTCCACTAATAAGTGGCAACCCGCTCCAAGTTTCCTCAGTGAAAAGCTGGGAGTCCCCTCCCAGAGGTCACCGCAGTGCCACCCCCTAGGCAGGCCAAGCCCCAACAAGTCAGAGCCCCTCTTGCGCCCTTTCGGGTAAGCTGTTATGAACTAGTAAAAGTCTAGTACTGAGTCAAGCTAGAGCCATATAGCTTATGGTAGCACTGTTTTCCTAGGGAATCCACTTACAGAGATATCCCAATGAGTAAGAACACAGGTGTGGGTTTCTAATATTCCACCTATAGTCCACGTTGCTAAAAAGTCATCTTTTATCATTATTCCATATAACATTAGTCAAGTTACAAGATAATGGTCATTTTGTAAGAGCACTAGCTTTGATCTACCTAATGCAAACCCTCATAGGTGACAAGGTACAAGATATCAAATCTAGGTATTCCTTAAGGGTAACAAGGTAGACACATGCATATGAATTAAGTAATTAAGGTGAGTAGGACAACAAGGAAGATCACATGCTATACTTGCCTTAAAGTCGGATCCTTCTTCAAAGATCAACATCTTCAAAGATCTTTTGAAACACCACTTCTTCTTGATTACCAACGTAACACTCACCGAAAGGACAAGATCACAAACACCACTCAAACACCTGATCAAACCATAGCATACATACATATTTATTTAGAACAATACACCAATCAATAAAAAGGGTTTAAAAAGAAACTACGTGTTGCTACGATCACGAAGCTGTGGAGAACACGCTAAACAGAGTTACGGTGGTCTAGCTACGGCTAACGGAAGATTAGCTTTTAAAAAGAGAACAAAGGGCTTTATTAGTTTTAGTTATGTAAAAAGGATGAATAAGGTATCTCAGAGAAATACCTAAGTTTAATTAAGTCAAACTTATATTTAGATTCGAAAACTGAATTTGAAAACTAAAGTTGAACTATGCATATTTTATTTATAAAGCAAATTACATAGTGTTTTAATCAAGTTATGAATTAACCATGAAATTACAGAACTATTAACATAGATTAAAAGGCACTAGTATGTAGATTACGTCATTACAAAACCAACGCAATTTGACCGAGTCGATTTGGATTTAAAACAGAGAAGATATGATTAAAACAAGTTTGAGAATTTAAAACACATATTTAAAACCATTTCATAAATAAGTATTTTCCAAAGTTTCAAAACAGATTTTATTTTTGTTTTAACATGAAGAAAACAACACTACGAATCTAACGCAACTAGTTTGGGTGAAAACAGATTTGAAACGCAGTTTTTATAAGCATTTGAAGTGGATGGCATTTCTGTAAATACTGAAATTCAATTCATTTTCGAAATAAAACAAACAGAACGGGAATACGCCTTCTAGCAGAGAAGGCGTAAAGAGGGAAGGCACTTAGGGACTGTGACGGGGTCAGCCGGTCACCACGTGGCAGCACAGGGCTGGGCGGGTCCACGGGGCGCTCGTGGACCGCGTGCGGGGCTCCGGTCCACCTTAGACCGGGGAGCGTACCCCTCCGGGGGCTCTAATCCTGGCTGTCCAAAGCCAGGTGGACGGTGCAGGGGAGGGCGCGGGTGGAGGGACATGGGGGCGGTGCTGTCCCACGGCGGTGCACCATGGGAGCTAGCTCGTGCTCGCTGGCGAGCGGCCAGGAAGGCGCTGTTGAGCACGGTTGGCCGCGCGGAGGTCACCTAAGTGGTGTGGGTGGCGCGGTGAGGAAGACCAAGGGGCCGGTGGGTGCGGTGTGGCCGCGGGACGACTCAGCCATGGTGGGGCGCCATGGGCGGTGGCTGAGCTCGCCGGTGCACGGTCGGGACGGCGCTGCGGAGGTCCAGAGGCAAGGGCGAGGTCACCATGGCGCTACAGGAGGAACGGCGAGGTCGTTCCAAGGGTTGGCGGGCGGCGACGTGGTCGCGGAGTGGTGTGGCCACGGTGAACACCATGGCGGCGCTTTGAGCTTGCTGGCGAGCGTCGGGGTGACGCTCCCGACCTTGGATGGCCAAGGCGAGGCCACCAGGGCATAGCGGGGGTGATGGCGAGGCTGACCGCAGCCTCGGTGGTGGCTGCACAGGGGCGAGGCGACTGGGCCATGGCAGAATGCCATGGCCGGCGGTGCGAGCTCGCTGCGCGCAGGGTGGAATGGCACAGGCGGGCTCCTACGACGAAGGCAAGGAGGGAGGGAGGGAGAGGGGATGTCGGCGAGCACTGCCAAGGGCTTGTTGACACCGGAGGGGCTTACCAGGGGAGGTGGCGACGGAGAGGCTTACCAGGGGAGGTGGCGACGGCGAGGAGTGGCTCGGGGCGGCTGAGCTCGGCAAGGCGGAAGGGGGCGAAAGGGGCCGAGGGGGTCTTTATAGGGCCATGGAGGTGCGATGAAGGGGCGTTGGTGCGCCACCGGCCATAGAAGGTGGCCATAATGGCCACTCAGTGGTGGGGGGTGGTTACAGGAGGGAGGCGAACGGGCGGCGGCGGCGGTTCCCATCTGGAGGTAGGGGAAAGGGTGGGGGTGACTGCCATGCAGGGCCGGAGCGTCAGCGGGTGGGGGTGGTTTGCCAAGCAGGCCCGGCCGTCAGTGAGAGGGGAGAAGAGAGGGTGTGGGCAGGCCTGCTGGGCGGCGCTGGGCCTAGGGGAGGCATGCGCGGAGCTAGGCTGAGACAGGGAGGTCAGCCAAGAGGCCCAAGCGGTGGGGGGAGCTGAGCAGGATGGCTGGGTGGCTCGCGCTGGATGGCTGGGCCACTAGGGCGGGAGAGAGAGGAAGGAGGGGGAGAGGGAATGGGCCGGCTGCTCGAGCGGGCCAAAAGAGAGGAAAAGGGAGAGGGAGGGAAGAAAAAGGCCTTTTTCCCTTTTCTGATTTTGCAAAGCTGTTTAAAAAAGAAACCATTTTAGGTTTTCAAATCAAAACACATTTGAAGATTCTTTTTGAAATTACACAAACTTCACTTTTAAAACAAAAATTTATACTTTATTTTTTTTAGAAACAGAAAAGAACTCATTCATCGATTAAACAAGGTTTTTAATAAATCATTTTCAATTGAATTTTGAAATGGGTTTTGTATTCTTTAAAGTTTCTTTGAAATTTACAAAACCACTCATACAATAAATCATATTCAGAGGCATGAATGCACAAAACATTTTGCTAACTCTAATACATTTTAATTTGGTAAAAAGTTTTTATTTTCCTACATTTTCATGACCACAAAAATCATAATTAAATCATTTTAGCTCTATTTTCCAGTAAGCAAAATTTGGGGTATTACAAGATGAGTGATCTTTTTCAAGCCTTGAGTGAGCTTTGCCAAGCTTCTCATGGGCATCCGCTAGCCTCTCATGAGAGCGGTTTAGCTCATCAAAGAATTGCTTGAGAGCTTGAAGCTCTTTCCGCAATGCTTTGCACTCCTTTCTCTTGATGTCAAAGTGAGTCTTAGCATCTTCCAACATTTCAATTAGTTCATCATCACCATCATCATCACTAGAATCACACTCATCATTGGATTGTACCTTAGTGGACCGAGCCATGAAGCATGTTGATGGAGTGTCAAAGAGAGAGATCTTGTTCTTCATAGCAATGCTTGCAAGAGCCTTCTTCTTGCTTGATCTCTTCTCATCATCACTTGAGGAATCACTATCCCAAGTGACAGCATATGAACCTCCCTTCTTGTTCTTCTTGAGGAACATCTTGTTCTCTTTCTTCTCTTTCTTTTCTTTCTTCTTGCCCTTCTTCTCATCTTCATTGTCACTATGATGAGGGCAATCCACAATGAGATGGTCCTTACTATTGCACTTGAAGCATCTTCTATCCTTCTCATTGAACTTGTGTGAACTCTTCTTCCTTCTTGCTTTATAGCCCTTCTTCTTCATGAACTTGCCAAATTTCTTGACAAATAGAGTCATTTCTTCTTTATCATCATCACTATTGCTTGAGCTTTCATCATTGCTAGATTCATCACACTTTGCTTTGCCTCTTGATAATGATGTGGCTTTGAATGCCACACTCTTCTTCTTGTCATCCTTCTTCTCCTTGTTCTCTCTTATCCTATCCTTGTCTTCTCTAAAGGTGTCATCGATTATCACCTTACCAAGAACTTGGTTCGGTGTCATTGTTGTTAGGAATATGCCCTAGAGCTAATCATGTAGATGATTATATTCCGATTGTATCCATGATTAATAAAGTGTTCTTTGAATACCCATTATAGACAAATAGTATTGATTGACGATTATGTGAATTGTTTGTGGAACTCAATTACCTGAATGGTTATTCTAAAAGTTGTCCCTGGTCGGCATTCTTGTAAGAGCACACTTGAATATTAGACCAGCACATGTGTTAGTTGATGGCTATGTTTCACAAGTCATAGACATGGAGATGTCAAACTAATAATGTGGGCACATGTGAGACATGTAGGCTGGACTGACCCAACAAGAGAAAGTCTCTATTCATGTCATGTACATTATGTCCTTAGACCTGAGATTGTGGTATGTACTCAAGATGTGAAACGATCTACTTAGAGACTATCAAACGCTACTCCGTTATTGGGTAGTTATAAAGGTGGTCGTTGGGTGGTCGGGAAACATGCTATGAGACATTGACAATCAAGATGGAATTTGCCCCTCTCTTCGTGAGAGAGATATCACTGGATCACTCATGTGATTGGATCAACAAATGCATGGTCGTGCTTGGGTTAAGTGTTAACCCATGAGTTGAACCATATATCGAGTGGCAAAGGGAATAACTTGTACATGGTCATAGTGGTTCGTCTGATATAATCATAGCGTATGCATAGGAGTTGACACGCCTTGCTAGAGGCCGCTATCAACTATTGGTCGAGTAAGAGTACTTGGGCCATGTCTATGTATGCGTGAGCCCATAGGGTCGCACGCTTAAAGGGCTGGAAGCCTAATTCGGGACTCGAATTAGACTAGTTTTAGGGTTACTAATGGGCCTCCAACGTGGGAGCTCGTTAGGACGCCTATATAAGCAAGGGGTGGGCGCGGGGCGAGATTGATCCACGCCTTTTGGCAGCCGCCGTCGCCTCCCCATGCTCGCGCCTTTTGCTCCTCGCGGACCTAGCAGTCCGGAGGCGCAACGCTTCCTCCCTGTACGTGTGGGATTCCTCGGAGGTGCTGCATCTGGAGCACAAGGATGAACCGCGCGAAGGGGACGTTGAGATGGATGACCACGCAACTGCACTGCCTGCTGCGACGCGCACGACTACATCAAGTCGTCTTCTGCTACACATGCGCGTCTAGTGGTAATCCCGTAACCTATAACTAGTAGTAGATCCTGGTTTATGAGGTCAAAAAGTTTTGTTTTCCGGCTAGCGTAGCAACCTCGTATTCCTACAGTGGTATCGGAGCCGTTACTACCTCGTTATAGGTTCAGATCTTAGCATATGGTGATATGCGGGTTTTATGATGAATCTCAGACTTTGGTTCATGTCTTGCTGCGATGGTATTGCATCAACCTACTCGTACCGGTCGGAATTCCGCCATCCGAGTTAACAGATACAAGTAAATCCAGTCAGGGCGAGTTGGAGATCAATTAGATTGATCGAATTGAAACCTAGGTCAGAAGCCGAGCGCATGTGATGCGCGTCAGGAGTAGATGCGATCTATGTAATCCCAGTCAAATTTAGCTGATGAGATCAGTCTGATGAGATTTTCATAGTGATTCCATAGATGCGGGATCGCCGTTGCTATCTGCTATAGCGCCTAGAATTGTTCTACGCCTAACTTGTTTTTGCAGGAGTTGATGTGGTTGGTATGGCCTATGAGATTGTATGTAATTTTCATGCCCTGTGTGACATGTAAGCAACACGGCTGGAGCCATATGTGTTGCCTTTTGATGTATTGGCCTGCGTGCCATCTTGTGATCTTGCGACTATGTAATTAGTATAGTTTGCGGTAAGATAGTTCTTGGAGGAATTATCACAAGAAGGATGTCACACATGGATCATGGAGATGAAGATCACCATGATGGGCAAGATGATGGAGATGGAGATCACCATTATTTAAAGGGCCATACCAAGTCACTATGTGTGAATGTGATTCTCATTTTGTTCTACTTTTGTTGTTCGCTATTATGTTTTGTCTACATGAATATGATAGTAAAGTAGAATGATCCCTCAGCAATGTTTAAGTTGTATGCTTCCCAAACCTTGCACTGTCACGTGTCTTGTACGATTGGTGGTGGGTCTATGAAATTAGGGTGCCACTAATTTTCCTTGACTAGACAGGTTCGTGTCGGACACTTACAAGCAGAAGGTTTGGTTACTTGAACAAGGTTATCCTAATGGTTAGGGACCTTGAAGCATGGGGAGGTTGAGCGTAGCATAGAGATGCTGCCCAACAACAAGAGTCATATGTGATATGATTAGCAAAGTATTGCTTACCGATCTACCATGTCTTCTAGCGGTGATGCTAAAGCTCACTAGTTGACTTGTTAGTTGTGGGTCTTGAATCACTAAGTATCAATTGAGGGATATTGATTTTAGTGGGAGTATGTTTTATTTTGATATAATCTACTCCTTCATGGATACATTGTCTTAGTATTTTACATTACTTTTGTTGTAGATGGCTCCCAGTAATCAACCATTTACTTTGTGATCAATTCTTGAGAAAGATAAGTTGAATGGAACAAATTATGCGGATTGGATCCGCAACCTGAGAATTGTTCTCAGGGCTGAGAAAAAGGAAGATATTCTAGACACCCCATTACCAGATGAACCTGATGATAATGCGCCTGCTGCAGAGAAAACCACTTACAAGAAAGCATGTGATGATGATCTTGAAGTGGGTTGCCTCATGCTTGCTTGTATGGAACCTGATCTATAGATGCAGTTCGACAACAATCATTCAGCGAATGATATGATCGTGGCGCTTGAAGATATGTTCCAAACTCAAGCGTGGACTGAAAGGTTCAATGTCTCTAAGGCGCTTGCAGAAACCAAGCTGGCTGAGGGCGCACCTGTAGGTCCACATGTAATCAAGGTGGTTGGTTACACTCAAAGGTTGGAGAAGCTAGGCTTCGCAATTGGCCAAGAGTTGGTGTCGGGTACGAAGGTAAGGGGTACCCTAAACCCTTCAATAAATTAACGCTAAACATAGCAACCATTTTTAAGGCAAGGATCAGCCCATTGTTCGGTGAGACGTGGCCCATCAATCGAGGGCCCCCGCTACACCGACTGCGGAAACCAGCCACTGCCCCGGCTTCACCTCGACGACGGACAAGGGGTCGGACGAACGACCCCCCGGCTCTACCTCGACGACGGACGAGGGGGCGGACGAACGACCCCCCGGCTCTACCTCGACGACGGACGAGGGGTCGAACGACCCCCCGGCCTCTACCTCGACATCGACCCCCTCAACCCGTCGACGCCTCGACCTTCCAGGCACCGTCGGCGGACGAGGGCTTGAGTAACCCAACCACTCCGTCATGGGTAAAAGTAAACCCACCTGACGACATGGGCGCCTGCGTCCGCTGTCAAATCCGCCAACTCCCTGTCCAGTCCCTGACTCCCGTCGACTGTGCCGCCACTGCCGCCACTACGCAAGTACGGACTTCTACAGTACCCCTCGGAAAGTGAATAGTGCGACCCTCGACGACGGCTTCGGGAACGTGACAGAGTCATACGGGGCTCGACCCCCCCCTCGACCGAGGGCTCGACCCCCTCCTCTTCAACAACCCCGGTACGGAAGGCGTCCCATCCGCCCCATCCCACTTTGGCCATGGGACTCGTGCCCGCCTGCGAATACTGTACTGCGACGACTTCTACTGATGCCACGACCGGGGACGCCTGAAGGACGGGAAGACCACGCCGCCACAGTGCTCGATGTCTCTTCGCCGACACTGTGCCGTGGATGCGCCGCCCATACTTCTACTATTAGGGCCCTGTACCCTCGAGTCTCCCCCTTGGTCTATAAAAGGGGGACGCCGAGGTAGATGAAAAGGGGGGCTCTCGTCAGAGACTTCTTTTTCCAGGTTGTTTCTCTTTGAGGACTCCAATCCGACCTTGGTTCTCAAGGACCCTAGACCACACCACACACACACATACGCTCGATCGACCCCTCGGGAGGCCGACTCCGTGTAACACTGCTTGTACCCCCCCCCCCCCTGTACGAGCACGCTTTGGGTGCGAGATAATACAAGTCATCCTCCCCCGCTGGACGTAGGGCCTTCTTCGCCCGAACCAGGATAAATCTTGTGTCCATCTTGCATCACGTCTGAGAGAGGGAGCACGCGATATACAAATTTACTCGTTGGTGGTCTTGACCCCCGGGTCATAACACCGACAGTTGGCGCGCCAGGTAGGGGCTTCGCGTGCCGATCAACTCCGAACTACTCTCTCAGATGGATTCCACCATCCCACCGTTCCCGTTCAACACCGTCATCTGGTTTGGCAGTCTAGGGTTCGTTCCTACGGACCAGGGCGACTTCATAGTCTTCCCCTCCGCCCGTGGCCTAGACGTCAGCAGTTCCGCTGCACCGGAGCCAGCTAGGATCAGACGACGGCCCCTCCACTTGCGACTCTGGCCTGCGATCAGGAGGAGGCGCGAGCGACTTCGACGCGCTCGCCGTCGTGCGAGCTCTGGGGTGCCGGATACCGTTCCCTCGGTCCCAGCTGGCGACACGGCCCCCTCTCCTAGGGGTCCGCTTGACCCACGCTTGTGGGCCGAGGGCAGGCGTCTCCCCGAGTGGGATTTTGACTCTTCTGCATCATCATCCCCGGAGGCTCCCGTGGCTTCTCCGACACCTACGACCCCATCACCACCGCGCGGCCCGTTCCCATATGGGCTCCGCAACAGCGCCGGGCTCTACTCTGCCTTCGCAGGGCAGCGAGTACATACCTACGACGAGTCCCCATGGACGCCGTCATGGGCGACGATCGATCCCGTCACTACCCCTTCACTGGGCGAGCCAGAGCTGCCCCGTACGTGGGGAACGTTACGGCGGCGCCTGGAGGAGGAGGAAACAGGCAGGCTCTTCCCCCACTTCTACCACGCCGACTTCGACTCGGACTCTCCCGACGAGAGTTACGACTCCACTCGGGAGTGCTTCCATCTCGACGAGCAAACCGTCCTTCAGGACGACGTCGACGACACAGCGGACACCGAAGAAGGGAGGGGGGCCAACGCCACGCCACCTCGAGACGCCATCCCCCCAAATCCCGATAGAGCCGATCCACCCCCCGACGTCCAGATTACGCAGGTCCGAGAGCTCCTCGGCAAGCTCGAGGAAGAGCGCCTGCGTCTTCAGCAGCTTGAACATGCCCTCGAGCGGGATCAAGGGCGTCCTCAGGGTGGAGGAGCTCGCGAGCGGGCCCGGGAGGTCCACCGGCAGATCGTCGAGGAAGGTAACGTTGAACCCCGAGTCTTCAACCGCGCCAGCCAGAATGTTGTAGCAGCCGCGATGCTGCTCCGCGACATGCCGGCGCCATCGACCCCCCAGGCACAACGTATTAGGGAAGAAATCCAGGGGCTACTCCAAACTGCGGCCGTCCAGCAGGCGGAGAGCTCGGCCTCGAGGCGTCGAGGGGCTGCCTCCGAGCGGCAAGCAGCGCCCCCTCGACAAAATCGGGAGGCCTCTGTCCACCAGAACAAGGCGCCCCAGGGCCGGGTCGAGCCACGACCGGTTCGGGAACGCCTCGTCGACGACCTCCCCCCTCGAGTGAACAATCGACGTCGATGCGGCGATGCCGAGGCTCGAGGCTACAGCGCTCACCGAGGCGGGCGCTACGACAGTGACGAAGACCGATGTCGGTCTCCGGAGCCACCGGGCCTCGAGTCTTCGGAAGAACTATCCGACGGGCCTCCCTGCCCGTGCGTTTCCGTCCACCCACCAGCCTGATCAAATACAACGGCGAAACCAAGCCAGAGCTCTGGCTTGCCGACTTCAGGCTGGCATGCCAGCTGGGTGGAGCCAAAGATGACCTCGTCATCATCCGGCAACTCCCGCTATTCCTCTCCGACACCGCCCGAAGGTGGCTCGAGGAGCTACCCCCGGACTTGATCCAGGACTGGTCCGACCTGGTTCGGATCTTCGAGGGCAACTTCAAGGGCACCTACGAGCGGCCGGGCAACTCCTGGGACCTTCGCAGCTGCAAGCAGAAACCAGGAGAGACCCTCCGCGCCTTCACCCGCCGATTCTCGAAGCAACGTACCGCACTGACTCACATTTCCGACCACGAGGTCATCACGGCGTTCATCGCCGGACGACCTGCAAAGAGTTGGTGCGGGAGCTGGGGCGAAACATCCCCAAGACCGCCAACGAGCTCATGGACGTCATCGCCAACTACGCGGCTGGCGAGGAGGCCGTTGGCGCATTCTTCCAGACTCCCCCAGCGAAGGAGGAGGGCAACGCGGACGAACCCGGGGGCTCGGACGATGGGCCCAAGAGAAACAAGGGGCCCAGGAGGAACAACGACGGCAACGGCGGCCAGAAGAAGAAGAAGAAGAACCAACGGGGCCGGCGCGTCGTCGAGCCCAACGTCGAGCAGGACGACGACCCCGACGACCTTGTCGCTGCAGCGGACAAGCGGAAGCCTCGAGGGCCCCCTTCCGACGGGGGCGTCTTCGACAAGATGCTGAAAGAGCCTTGCCCCTACCATACGGGGCCGGCCAACCACCGCCTCGAGGATTGCCGCATGCTTCGAAGGCACTTCGTCCTCCCTGGTCCCAGGAGAGATGACGGCAAGGAAGACCCGCCCTGTGACGTCCAAGTCAGGGGCGATGTTCAAAAGGGAGGCTTCCCCGAGATCCACGACTGCTACATGATCTACGGGGGACCCTCGACCCGCCTCACCACGCGCCAACGCAAGAGGGAGCGTCGAGAGGTCTTTTCCGTTCGGGCCCAGGCCCCACGGTACCTCGACTGGTCCCACACACCGATCACCTTCGATCAGGACGACCACCCCGAGCACATCCCCAACGCAGGGGTTTACCCGCTCGTCGTCGACCCAATCATCCTCAACACCCGCCTCAGCAAGGTGCTCATGGACGGGGGAGCAGCCTCAACATCATCTACGCCGAGACCCTCGACCTACTGGGGATCCCGAGGACCATGCTCCTGCCCAGCGCGGGGGGGTTCCATGGAATCGTCCCGGGGAAGAAGGCACTCCCGATCGGCCGCGTCAAGCTACCGGTCTGTTTCGGCGTCCCCTCAAACTTCCGAAAGGAAGAGCTGACCTTCGAGGTGGTCGCGTGGCGAGGCACCTACCACGCCATCATCGGTAGACCGGGTACGCCAAGTTCATGGCGGTCCCGAACTATACCTACCTCAAGCTCAAGATGCCGGGGCCCTCGGGAGTCATCACCGTCGACACCTCCTACGAGCACGCGTACGACTGCGACGTCGAGTGCGTTGAAAAAGCCGAAGCCCGTGAGGATTCTGCTATCCTCGCGGTCCTCGACGACTTGTCCGGAGAGATCCCCGACCCCAAGCGCCACGCTGGCAACTTCAAGCCGGCGGAAGACACGAAGACCATCCCGCTCGACCCCGGCCTCAAGGACGGGAAGGTGCTGACGATCAGTGCCACCCTCGAGCCCAAATAGGAAGGCGTGCTCGTCGACTTTCTCCGAGCGAACGCCGACGTGTTCGCGTGGAGTCCCTCGGACATGCCGGGCATCCCGAGGGAAGTCGCCGAGCACTCCTTGGACATCCGAACCGGGTCCAAACCGGTGAAGCAACGCCTGCGCCGCTTCGATGAGGAGAAGCGCAGGACCATCGAGGAGGAGGTCGACAAGCTCTTGAAGGCCGGATTCATCAAGGAGGTACATCACCCCGAGTGGTTAGCTAATCCCGTGCTTGTAAAGAAAAAGAATGGGAAGGATAGGATGTGTGTAGACTACACTAGTTTGAATAAAGCATGTCCTAAGGTTCCTTTTCCTTTACCTCGCATTGACCAAATAGTAGATTCCACTTCGGGATGTGAAACCCTTTGCTTCCTTGATGCGTATTCCGGCTACCACCAAATAAAGATGAAGGAGTCCGATCAGCTCGCGACCTCATTCATCACTCCTTTCGGCATGTTTTGCTACCTCACCATGCCCTTCGGCTTGCGGAACGCCGGGGCCACCTACCAGCGATGCATGCTCCGCGTCTTCGGGAAACACATAGGACCGATCGTCGAGGCCTACGTCGACGATATCGTGGTCAAGTCCAGAACCGTCGGAAACCTAGTCGGAGACCTCGAGATTGCGTTTGGGTGTCTCAGGACTAACCGCATAAAACTAAACCCTGAGAAGTGTGTCTTCGGGGTCCCTCGAGGCATGCTCCTAGGGTACATAGTTTCCCAACGCGGTATCGAGGCCAATCCCGAGAAGGTAACCGCCATCACGAGGATGGGCCCGATCAAAGACCTCAAGAGTGTGCAAAGGGTTACTGGGTGCCTTGCCGCCCTCAGTCGCTTCATCTCGAAGCTCGGAGAAAAGGCCCTGCCCCTTTATCGACTCTTGAAGAAGACAGAACACTTCGTGTGGACCACCGAAGCTGAGGAATCCCTCTCGAGGCTCAAGGCCTTGCTCACCTCGCCCCCGGTCTTGGTCCCCCCGAGCCCGGCCGAGCCCCTCCTGCTTTATGTCGCGGCAACTACGCAGGTAGTCAGCGCGGTCATAGTAGTCGAGAGGGAGGAAAAAGGACACGCCCTGCCGGTTCAAAGGCCTGTCTATTTCATGAGCGAGGTCCTTTCCGAAACCAAGACAAGGTATCTCCACATCCAGAAGCTACTATACGCGGTCGTCCTCACTCGGCGGAAGCTCAAACACTATTTCCTGGGCCATCCGGTCACTGTGGTTTCATCTTTCCCCCTCGGAGAGATAATCCAGAACCGGGAGGCATCGGGAAGGATCGCCAAGTGGTCCGCCGAGCTCATGGGGGAGACCCTCTCCTACGCCCCTCGGAAGGCTATCAAGTCTCAGGTACTGGCAGATTTCGTCGCCGAATGGACCGACACCCAACTACCCCCGGCGCAGGTGCAGAGCGAGCTCTAGGCCATGTACTTCGACGGATCGCTGATGAAGGCGGGAGCAGGCGCAGGATTGCTATTCGTATCACCCTCAGGGGTCCATATGCGATATGTCATCCGCCTCCACTTCCCCGCCTCCAACAACGTCGCCGAGTACGAGGCCCTCGTCAACGGCCTGCGCATCGCCATCGAGCTCGGGGTCCGACGCCTCGACGTGCGAGGGGACTCTCAGTTGGTAATCGACCAAGTGATGAAAGACTCGAGCTGCCACGATCCTAAGATGGAAGCCTACTGCAAGGAGGTTCGAAGGCTCGAGGACAAGTTCTATGGCCTCGAGCTCAACCACGTAGCCCGTCGGTACAACGAGGCCGCCGACGAGCTGGCCAAAATTGCGTCTACTCGAGGGACGGTCCCCCCCGACATCTTCTCGAGGGATCTGCACACACCGTCCGTCGACCTAGGCTCGGGGGCTCCCGCCCTCGAGCAAGGGGTCGACCCACCCCCCTCGACCGATCCCCCCTCGGGCGGGGGAGAGGTCATGGAGATCGACGGGGCCGTCGCAGTGCCAACCCCTCCGACGGATTGGCGCACGCCTTACCTCGAGTACCTGACGCGAGGCGAACTCCCGGAAGACCGCACGGAAGCCCGTCGAGTAGCTCGGCGTGCCAAAACCTACGTCTTGTACGGGGACAGCCGCGAGCTATATCGACGCAGCCCGTCGGGTGTACTCCAACGCTGCCTCACCCTCGAGGAGGGGAGGGCACTGCTGAGGGACCTACACTCGGGGGCTTGCGGCCACTACGCGGCGCCGAGAACCCTGGTAGGAAGTGCCTTTCGACAGGGCTTCTACTGGCCCACGGCAGTCAACGACGCCACCAAACTCGTCCGATCCTGTCGGGGATGCCAATTCTATGCCAGGCAGACTCACCTACCCGCCCAAGCTCTTCAGATGATACCCATAACTTGGCCGTTCGCAGTATGGGGGCTCGACATGGTCGGTCCCCTGAAAAGAACCAAGGGCGGGCACACTCACCTTCTCGTGGCTGTCGACAAGTTCTCGAAGTGGATCGAGGCTCGGCCCATCGCCAACATCCAGTCTCGGCAAGCCGTGCTATTCTTCACCGATATCATCCACCCCTTCGGGGTCCCCAACGTCATCATTACCGACAATGGCACGCAGTTCACCGGCCAAAAGTTCCTGGACTTCTGTGACGATCACCACATCAGGGTGAATTGGTCTGCAGTTGCCCACCCTCGAACTAACGGTCAGGTCGAGCGTGCCAACGGCATGGTTTTGCAGGGCCTCAAGCCAAGGATCTTCGACCGGCTGAACAGACATGGAAAGAGATGGGTCGAAGAGCTGCCCGCTGTGCTATGGAGTCTCCGAACGACACCGAGTCGAGCTACGGGGTTCTCCCCGTTCTTCTTGGTCTATGGGTCCGAGGCCGTCCTCCCCACCGACCTCGAGTACGGGTCCCCTCGACTGAAAGCCTACAGCGAGCAAGCCAACACAGTAGCCCGAGAGGACTCCCTCGACCAGCTCGAGGAAGCTCGTGACATGGCCCTGTTCAAGTCGGCCCAGATACCAGCAGACGCTACGACGCTACCACGATAAGAACGTGCGCAAAAGGGACCTCAACGTCGGCGACCTCGTTCTGCGCCGTCAACAGAACAGCAAGGGGCGTCACAAGCTGACACCACCTTGGGAGGGACCCTTCATCGTGGCAGAGGTGCTGAAGCCCGGCACTTACAAACTGAAGAACGAGAAGGGAGAGCTCTTCACCAACGCGTGGAACATCGAACAGCTACGCCGCTTCTATCCCTGAGGCCCCAGGGCCTTGTACATTTTCGCATTTATGTACAAATTTTCGAATGAATAAAATGTGCTCGAAACACTTTCACGTCCGTTCGTAGCCCGAAGGTAGCCTCGACTTTGCCCGGACAAAGTCGAGCTCCCCTCGGGGGCTGGAAGAAGGGCACCCCCCCCCTAAGTCCCCGAAAAAACCCGTACGCTTTCTCTCGAAACTCGACCCCCTCTCGTTTCTTCGCCTCGGGCACGCTTCGTAACTAGGTAAAGGCGCCTCGAACCCCCTAGGGGTCGAGGGTGTCGTCGAGTCAGGGACTCACCTACGCCCCAGGGCTACGGTATCCCTACTCGCCACCCCCCTTCCTAGGATAAGAGCGTGCGTCTAATACTTAAGTTCACGAGCGTCGACTCAGGCAAAGAAAAGCAGGGAGAGCCCGAGAAATAGAAATAACGAGACGAACCCACCCACAGCACTAAGGTAGCCTCGACTTTGCCTCAGCAAAGTCGAGCCTCCCTCGGGGGCTAACAGGGGGGGCACCCCCCTCCTAGGTCTCCGAAAAACTCGGAACGTTTTTTCGAAACTCGACTCTCCCTCTCGTTCTTTCCCTCGAGTACGCTTCTGAACTAAGTAAAGACGCCTCGAGTTCCCTAAGGGTCGAGAGTGCCGTCGAGTCAGGGACTCACCTACGCCCCAGGGCTACGGTATCCCTACTCGCCACCCCCCTTCCAAGGATAAGAGCGTGCGTCGAACACTTAGTTCATAGGCGTCGACTCAGGCAAAGAAAAGCAGGGAAAGCTCGAGAGAATAAAATTAACTCTGTACACATCGATCAAAATGCATCATATACAAAAAATCCCTCGGGGGCTTGGCATTGTATCGGTACAGAGGCCTAACTATTACATGGACCTTTTTATCCGCGATATGGCTCGCAGGCCCGCGACCACCCGTCGACATCTCCCAACAACTACTCATCCGCCGAGGGGATCACGTCGGGCTCAAAGAGTTTCGCCAGCTGGCCTCCGGGCACCTCCGCGTGGTCCATCAGCTCCTGACACCTCGCGTCGTTCTGCTCCTCGGTCAGATCCGGGTCGGTGGCGAACCCGTCGACAACGAGGTTGAGATCCACGTCGTAGAAGGAGTTGATGACCGCGAGGGCCCGCTTCACCCCCACATGCAGGGCGGCTCGGACGTTCTCCGTCACCCCCCGCGTCATGGCGTAGAAGCGGCGCAGCAGGGATTCCCCCCGAGTGTCCCCCTCGAGCTCCGGCTCCGGCTTGACCGAGAGGTCGTCGCAGAAGGTGTTGATGGCGGCCGAGAGCGACGCGTTGAGGTTCACCTCGGTGCTCAGCAGGCCTTGAAGATTGTCCAGGTCCTTTTGGGCGCGGGCGTTCTCCTCCGCAAGCTCTGCCGAAACAAGCACATAACGATCAAAACCCGAAAGCAGAAAAAGGGTCGAGACAGGACAGACCCCGCAAACACCCGAAACACTCACCTTGGGCCTGCACATCCAAGGCGGAGTAGGCCTGCTCGGCCTCCTCGAGCTGATGGCGGACGGCGTCAAAATCAGAGGACTGGTCCCTGACTTGGGCCTCGAGACCCTCGATGGTCTTGTATGCCTCCCCGAGGGCCTCCTTCTGCTTCATCGCCACCATGCCCAAGGAGGTCGCGCGGGTCCGCGCCTTCTCCCCCGAGGCGGCCAGAGCGTCGCGCTCGCGGGAAAGGACGTCAAGGTCTCCCCTCAGCCGGGCGGCCTCCTCCGTGGCCTTGCGCTGGGCCTCGACGGCGGCATCCCGCTCCTGCCCAACGGCGATGGTCGACCGAAGGGCATCATCGAGCTTCGCCTGCGCCGACGACAAGGCCTCCCGGGCTTCCTTCTGGACAGCCTCGTAGCCGGCCTTCGCGTAGGCGACCCTCGACTCGGCATCCTTCTGGATAGTCGCCGCCTCCACCTTCGCACGAGCGGCCTCACCCCTCGCCTTCTCCAGAGAGGCGTGGAGGGTCGAGAGCTGCCCCTGTACCCGGAGAATGTACTGGGACTTCTCGTACGACCTCACCCGCAGCGACTGACAGGGATAAAGACGAAGACGGTCAACAAATGGCAACCATGCAGTGCAAAGTACAATCTAAGGTAGAACGGAACCTACCTCCATTCCCTCGCGTAGGTCCGCGGCGGCGACCTCCGCAGCGCGACGTACCGAGTGTTCGAATAAAGCCCGGTACTCCTCGACGTTCTCCCACCGTCGAAGCTCGGACTGGTCGTCGAGCGTGAGGAAGAGTCGCTCGGGTCTCGAGGGTCCGCCACCTCGAGAACCTCCTAGCCCCACGCCGCGCTGCGGGCGGCGATCCTCTGCTCCATTGGCCCGGTGACGCCAATGCGCAGGTCCCCCCCTCCTTGGTAATCGGAGAGGGGCGAGGCTTCCTCCTCGGCGCCACCTCGCGAGGACGTCGACGGTCCTGCGCGATGAAGGGCTCCGAAAGGTTAATACCTAGCGAGACAAACCCACCGCGTCCCGAGTGAATCAAAGTGCGACTTACCTTGAGATATCGACCCCCCAACCTCGAAGGGAGGTCGAGCCACCTCCGGCTCCGCCCGAGGAGCCGCGATGATGGCCAGTTCCGCCGGGTCCACCAACTCGGCCACCATCTCGTCCACCAAAAAGGCGCGCGGCCGGAAACACCGTCTTCGAGGGTAAGGAATCTTGAGGCAGCGAGGGCTGGCCCTCGAGAGAGGGTTCGACAGCTACCCTCAAGTGCCCGAGGCCAGAAATGACCTCGGGTTAGGACCTCGGTCCACCCCCAAAAATCTCGAGGGGACAAAGGCCGGCCTACGAACGGGCTCGATAGCCCCCCTCGAGTACTCGAGGCCTGATAAGGGCCTCGGGTCGTCAACTGCAGATCATACATGGCCTCGAAGGGATAAAGGCTGGCCCGTCCGGGGGTTCGACAGCCTCCCTCGAGAGTTCCGACACAGGTATGTCCCCAAGTTCAATACAACAACCACCTGCTTTTCCCCTCGGCGGTCCACAAGGTCGGACTCCTCCTCCTGAGGATAGCGTCGGATGACGAACCATCCGTCAAATCTTGAGGGAGCGAAGGCTGGCCCTTACATAGGGTTCGACAGCCGCCCTCGAGTACCTGAGGTCAGGAAGGACCCATGGTTATTGGACTCCGGTCCACCCCCAAATCTTGAGGGAGCGAAGGCTGGCTCCACGAACGGAGTTCGACAGCCGCCCTCGAGTACACGAGTCAGGGATGCCCCCGGAGGCTTGGGAACGAACTCTCGAGACTCCCTAGGACATATCCGAGGCATACCTAGGAACACCTAAGGATCCCTACGCTGGGAGGCATCGAGCCACCAACTCCTATCGAACGGGGTTGGCACCTTGGTGGTCCATATGGTCGTGCTTAGCAAGCCGTACGGCTTGCTTAAAATGAGAACGCCTCCGGGCCACTAGTCGATCCCCATCGAACGGGGTCGAGTTCTCACTCGGATTTTTACCCGTACAGGGCGCCATTTCTAATGGACTCATGCCCGAGAACAGCTCACCGAGGACTTCGGGCTCGTCGTCCTAACGAGGATAGCTCGATGCTCTTCACCCCACGATCCGAGCGAAAGGATCCGTGGGAAGGACGCTACGAGGTAGTGAAGGCCTAGCCATTCGAGGGCTCGAGGGCCCGACTACGCACGGCACCCCTCGACGAAAGAGGGTCGAAAACTCGTAACCTGGCAGACAGAGTCGACCTCTCGGGCGGGGCGCTCTGACTCCAGCGGTGCTCGAGGGAGCGAAGGCTGGCCCTCGGTAGGGTTCGACAGCCGCCCTCGAACACTTCTCTTTGCAGGAAAAGGAACGGGATCGACCCCTCGACAGGGTGCCGCGTCTCCAGGTATCCTTTAAAGACCCCACTACATAACGTATTTTAGCCTCCAGAGGAGTTCTAAATCACTCCTCTGGGGCCTCGGGGGCTACCCCCGCGGGGTGCGCTCGCGCACACCCCCCGGAGAATCGGATTTCTCACTAACCCTGCAGGCCAAGGATAAACCCTCCGGACAATTCTTGCTCCCCCCGAGAAACGCGTATCATAGCCCCCAGAGGAGTTCTAAGTCACTCCTCTGGGGCCTCGGGGGCTACTGTCGGGTACGAAGGTAAGGGGTACCCTAAACCCTTCAATAAATTAACGCTAAACATAGCAACCATTTTTAAGGCAAGGATCAGCCCATTGTTCGATGAGACGTGGCCCATCAATCGAGGGCCCCCGCTACACCGACTGCGGAAACCAGCCACTGCCCCGACTTCACCTCGACGACGGACGAGGGGTCGGACGAACGACCCCCCGGCTCTACCTCGACGACGGACGAGGGGGCGGACGAACGACCCCCCGGCTCTACCTCGACGACGGACGAGGGGTCGAACGACCCCCCGGCCTCTACCTCGACATCGACCCCCTCAACCCGTCGACGCCTCGACCTTCCAGGCACCGTCGGCGGACGAGGGCTCGAGTAACCCAACCACTCCGTCATGGGTAAAAGTAAACCCACCTGACGACATGGGCGCCTGCGTCCGCTGTCAAATCCGCCAACTCCCTGTCCAGTCCCCGACTCCCGTCGACTGTGCCGGCCACTGCCGCCACTACGCAAGTACGGACTTCTACAGTACCCCTCGGAAAGTGAATAGTGCGACCCTCGACGACGGCTTCGGGAACGTGACAGAGTCATACGGGGCTCGACCCCCCCCTCGACCGAGGGCTCGACCCCCTCCTCTTCAACAACCCCGGTACGGAAGGCGTCCCATCCGCCCCATCCCACTTTGGCCATGGGACTCGTGCCCGCCTGCGAATACTGTACTGCGACGACTTCTACTGATGCCACGACCGGGGACGCCTGAAGGACGGGAAGACCACGCCGCCACAGTGCTCGATGTCTCTTCGCCGACACTGTGCCGTGGATGCGCCGCCCATACTTCTACTATTAGGGCCCTGTACCCTCGAGTCTCCCCCTTGGTCTATAAAAGGGGGACGCCGAGGTAGATGAAAAGGGGGGCTCTCGTCAGAGACTTCTTTTTCCAGGTTGTTTCTCTTTGAGGACTCCAATCCGACCTTGGTTCTCAAGGACCCTAGACCACACCACACACACACATACGCTCGATCGACCCCTCGGGAGGCCGACTCCGTGTAACACTGCTTGTACCCCCCCCCCTGTACGAGCACGCTTTGGGTGCGAGATAATACAAGTCATCCTCCCCCGCTGGACGTAGGGCCTTCTTCGCCCGAACCAGGATAAATCTTGTGTCCATCTTGCATCACGTCTGAGAGAGGGAGCACGCGATATACAAATTTACTCGTTGGTGGTCTTGACCCCCGGGTCATAACACCGACAGTTGGCAACTGATTTCATTCTTGCGTCTCTTCCGCCCAGTTATGGAAACTTCATCTCGAACTACCATATGCATAGGGCGGAGAAGGGCTTGAATGAATTGTGTGGCATGCTTAAAACAGCAGAAGCTGATATCAAGAAGGCAGCAGGCAGTAGCCATGTGATGGCGGTCCAAAACAAGCCTAACTTTAAAAGGAGGGCTGGGTGGAAGAAGAAGGTGAAGGCTAAAGATGAGATCTCTAAGCCAAACCCTCCTCCTGCACCCAAGGATAATGGACCAGCTGCTGAAGCAATATGCTTTCATTGTAAGGGGAAAGGTCACTGGAAAAGAAACTGCAAGCTGTACTTGGAGTCCTTAAAGAAGGATGGCGGTAGTAGTTTGAGTCCGACTCTTGCATGGGTCGTTTATTTTTCTTTAAAACAGGTGTGTTTGTTTAGGAGATAAATATTGTTATCTGGCTCCTGCGTGAGTTAGTTTCCTTTAAAGTAGAAGTTTGTTTTAGGAAGGATACGTGTCATGTCTCTGTACAACTCTCCATGCGGGAGTATAAATATGTGCCCGAGGGCTATGGAATAAATAATCAATCCAATAAAAAACAAACCAATTCTACTTTTTATCCTAGTTTTATTGCAATTTACCCTTTCTTATGCATTAGTTATAGCTTTAACGAGTTCTTCAAGCTTTCGACGGGCTGCATCACCTTGATCTCCGTCAAATCCTTGCTAGTTCCGCTTGGGAGTACCTCGAGGCTTTGGCAATCCGAGCGCATCGCTGTTTGCCTCGTCTAGCTCTGCTCTAGTTATCCTTGATCAATCTGAGCCTTGACGTCCGGGCGCATCGCTATCGTCTCGTTCAGTTTGTCATAGTTATCATCCTTGTCGATTGATTGGTCAAATCGACTGGCACGCCCTCGACATCGAGCTTTGGGTAATAGCCCGAGGTGTTCACAGATCTGACGCTTTTTGTGTCAATAGACTCTCAGCTGCAAGCAGAAGTTGGACGAGTCCCTCCGAGACTATATCCGTCGCTTCTCCCAGCAGTGCACGAAGCTCGCAACCATGGCCGACATGGACGTGGTTGGGGCATTCCTCGCGGGCACCACCGAGCTGGTCCACGAGCTAGGCCGCAGCAACCCTCGCACCACCGAGTGCCTCCTCGACATCACCATGAGCTATGTGTCGGGTGAGGAGGCAGTTGGTGCAATCTTCCCCTCCGACAAGGGGAAGGGCAAGAGCGCGGATGACGTCGGCGAAGGCACCTCTAACAGCGCGCAAGCCCGAAACAAGAAGAACGGCAAACCGCAGCGTGGCGGTGGCGACAACATGGTCGCGGCGGCGGATCGCAAGATCCCTCGTTCCCAGAGCGGTAAGAAGGGAGGGTAGTTCGACGACATGCTCACCAAGCCATGCCCATATCACAACGTTCCGGTCAAGCACACACTCCAGGAGTGTGACATGATGGCCAGGTACTTCTCGGCCGTCCCCAAGAAGGACGACCAGCCGAAGCAGCCGGAGGGCCACGACGGGGATGGGGGTCGTGAAGACTCCTACCCCCACATGAACAAGTGCCTCATGATCTTCGGGGGCTCGGAGGCCTACGACTGCAAGCGTCGACAGAAGCTGGAGCGGTGCGAGGTCTTCGCAGCTGCCCTGGTGACCCCGATCTTCCTCGACTAGTCGGAGTCCGACATCACGTTCGGTCGAGACAATCACCCGAGACACGTTCCCCAACCGGGCCGCTATCCACTCATCATGGACCCGATCATAGGGAGCGTGCGCTTCACCAAGGTACTAATGGACGGGGGCAGTAGCATCAACATCATGTACTACAATGCCTTTGAGGCACTAGGAATACGCAGGGAGAAGCTCCGATCGTCGGGGGATCCCTTCCAGGGAATCATCCCCGGAAGGCAAACGGTGCCCCTGGGGCAGATCGACTTGCTCGTCACGTTCGAGGAGTTGGATAACTTCCGAAGCGAGCTCCTTACCTTCGAGGTCGTGGCTTACCGCGGGACGTATCATGCGGTGCTAGGGAGGCCATGTTATGAGAAGTTCATGGTCGTCCCCAACAACACTGTCGGGTACGAAGGTAAGGGGTACCCTAAACCCTTCGATAAATTAACGCTAAACATAGCAACCATTTTTAAGACACGGACCAGCCCACTGCTCAAGTCAGTAAGGAAAAGCCAATCACGTGAAGGCCCCATGCACCGGCTACGGCAGCGAGTCACGGCTCGGCCCACCTCGACGCCGAATGACGGACGAGGGGTCAAACGAATGACCCCTCGGCCTCCACTTCGACGCCGAATGACGGACGAGGGGTCGAACGAACGACCCCTCGGCCTCCACCACGACGTCAAATGACGGACCAAGGGTCGAACGAACAACCCCCCGGCTCCTACCTCGACACCGGGTGATGGACGAGGGGTCGAGCGAACGACCCCTCGACCTCCACCTCGATCCCTCTGACTCCGCCTCTGCTCCAACCCTACCTCGACGACGAGCAACGGACCAGGGGGTCGAACGAACGACCCCCGGGCGGGAGGCTCGATCGGCCCAACTGCTCCCGGCATGGGTTAAAGTAAATCCGCCTAACTACATGGGCGCCCATGTCCGCAGTCAAATCCAACAACTCTCCGTCATATCCCCAATTCCTACCAACTGTATTGCTACTGCCGCCACGACGCGAGTACAGACTCCAGCAGCACCCCTCGGAAAGTGAACAGTGCAGCCCTCGACAGCAACTTTAGGGATACGGCAGAGCCACGCAGGGCTTGACCCCCTCCCCTCGATCAAGGGGCTCGACCCCTCCCTCCAACAACTCTAGTATGGGGCCCGTCCTGTCTGACCCATCTCACTTCAGCTGTGGGATTCGCGCCCGTCTGCGGACGCTGTGCCGTGACGTGCCGCGGCGACTTCCACTGCCACCACAACTCGGAGCGCCAGAAGGACGGGAAGGCCATACCGGCATAGTGCTCGACGTCCCTTCGCCGGCACTATGCCTCGGACGCGCCGCCCATACTACGACAGTTAGGACCCTGTACCCTCGGACCTCCCCTTGGTCTATAAACGGGGACACCGAGGTAGAAGGAGAGGGGGGGAGAAATCTCCGATCCGAGACTTTAGTTCAGATCCTCATACTACACACACACACACCGTTGCTCGATCGACCCCTCGAGCGGCCAACCTGCAGTCTAGGGCAGCACCGCTAGCCTTAGGTCGCAGCTCACTCTGAGCAATCCCGTGTAACACAGCTTGTACCCCCCCTGTACGAGCACATTGGGTGCGAGATAATACAAGTCATCCTCCCCCCACTGGACGTAGGGTCTTCTTTGCCCGAACCAAGATAAACCTTGTGTCCATCTTGCATCACATCTGAGAGAGGGAGCACACGATATACAAATTTACTAGTTGGTGGTCTTGACCCCTGGGTCATAACACTGACAGTTGGCGCGCCAGATAGGGAGAATTGCGTGTCGATCAACTCCGAACTACTCTCTCAGATGGATTCCACCATCCCACCATTTCCGTTCACCACCGTCGTCTGGTTCGGCAGTTTAGGGTTCGTATCCACGAGCCAGGGCCACTTCATAGTATTTCCCTTTGCCCATGGCCTGGACAGCAGCAGCACCGGTACGCCGGGGCCAGCAAGGATTAGGCGACGGTCCCTCCGCTTGCGCCTCTGGCCTGCGATCAGGAGGAGGCGCGAGCGACTCCGACGCGCTCGTCCCTGTGCGGACTTCGAGACGCCGGATGCCGTTCCCCCGGCCCCGACTGGCGACACAGTCCCCCCCCACGCAGGGGCCTGTTTGACCCATGCTTGTGGGCCGAGGGGGGCACCCCTCTGAGCGGGACTCTGGCTCTGCCGCATCATCGTCCCCGGGGGTCCCCGTGGCCTCTCCGACACACTCGACCCCGCCGCCACCGTGTAACCCGTTCCCATACGGGCTCCACAACAGCGCCAGACTCTGCTCTGCCCTCGCAGGTTTGCAGATACAGACACGACGCGGGTCTCCAGGGACCTCGCCGCGTGCAACGGCCAACCCCGTCACCACCTCTCCACCGGACGAGCACCCGGAGCCAAGACTACCCCGGACATGGGGCACGTTACAGCGACGCCTGGCGGAGGAACGCAGGGGATCCTTTCCCCACTTCTACCACGCCGACCCCGACTCGGATTCTCCCGATGAGAGCTACGACTCCACCCAGGAATGCTTCCACCTCGACGAGCAAGCCGACCCCTAGGATGACGTCGACGACACCGCAGCCATAGAAGAAGGAGGAGGGGCCAACGCTACGCTAGCACGAGATGCCAACCCCCCCAGTCCTGATAGAGCCGATCCACCCCCAGACGTCCAGATCACGCAAGTCCAAGAGCTTCTCAGTAAGCTTGAGGAGGAGCGCCTGCGACTTCAACAACTCGAGCACGCCCTCAAGCAGGATCGAGGGCGCCCTCAGGGTGGAGGAGCTCACGAGCGGGCCCGGGAAGTCCACCAGCAGATCGTCGAGGAGGGGGCCGCCGAACCCCGAGTCTTCAACCGCGCCAGCCAGAATGTCGTAGCGGCCGCAATGCTGCTCCACGACATGCCGGCGCCGTCGACACCCCAAGCACAGCGTATCAGGAACAAGATCTAGGGGCTTCTCCAAACTGCGGCCGTGCAGCATGCGGAAAGCTCGGCCTCGAGGCGTCGAGGGGCTGCCTCCGAGCGATAGGGAGCACCCCCCCCCCCCCCCGACAAAATCAAGAGGTATCCGTCCACCAGGACAAAGCGCCCTAGGGCCAGGTCGGGCGATGACCAGTTCAGGAACGCCTCGTCGACGACCGACCCCCTCGGGTGAACAATCGACGCCGGTACGGCGACGCCGAGGCTCGAGGCTACAGCGCTCACCGAGGTGGACGCTACGACAGCGACGAAGATCGATGTCGGTCTCCGGAGCCACCGGGGCCTCGAGTCTTCGGCAGAACCATCCGGCGGACCCCCCTGCCCGTCCGTTTCCGTCCACCCACCAGCCTGGTCAAGTACAATGGCAAAACCAAGCCAGAGCTCTGGCTTGCCGACTTCAGACTGGCATGTCAGCTGGGTGGGGCCGACAATGACCACGTCATCATTCGGCAACTCCCACTGTTCCTCTCTGACACCGCTCGCAGATGGCTCGAAGAGCTGCCCCCGGACTTGATCCAAGACTAGCCCGACCTAGTCAGGATCTTTGAGGGCAACTTCAAAGGCACCTACGAGCGGTCGGGCAACCCCTGGGACCTCTGCAGCTGCAAGCAGATGCCAGGGGAGACCCTCCGCGCCTTCACCCGCCGATTCTCGAGGCAGCGTACCGCACTAACCCACATCTCCGACCATGAGGTCATTATGGCGTTCATCGCCGGAACGACCTGCAAGGAGTTGGTGCGGGAGCTGGGGCGAAACACCCCCAAGACCGCCAACGAGCTCATGGACATCATCGCCAACTACGCAGCTGGCGAAGAGGCCGTTGGAGTGTTCTTCCAGATACCTCCAGAGAAGGGGAAAGGCAAGGCGGATGAGCCCGGGGGCTCGGACAACGAGCCCAAGAAGAACAATGGGCCTCAAAGGAACAGCAATGGCAACGGCGGTAGGAAGAAGAAGAAGAAGAACCAACCAGGCCGACGCAACGTCGAGCCCGACGACGAGCCCGACGACCTTGTCGTTGCGGCAGACAAGAAGAGGCCTCGAGGGCCCCCTCCCAACGGGGGCGTCTTCGATAAGATGCTGAAGGAGCCTTGTCCCTATCATATGGGGCCGGCCAACCACCACCTCGAGGACTGTCGCATGCTCCGGAAGCATTTCATCTCTCCTCGCTTCAGGAGAGACGACGGCAAGGAAGACCCACCCTGCGACCTCCTCGTCAAAGGCGATGTCAAGAAAGGGGGCTTCCCCGAAGTCCATGACTCCTACATGATCTACGGGGGACCCTCGACTCGCCTCACCACGCGCCAGCGCAAGAGGGAGCATCGAGAGGTTTTCTCCGTTCGAGCCCAGGCTCCTCGGTACCTCGACTGGTCACACACGCCGATCACCTTCGACCAGGACGACCACCCCGAGCACATCCCCAACATTGGGGTCTACCCGCTCATCGTCGATCCGATCATCCTCAACACCAGCCTCTCAAAGGTACTCATGGATGGGGGGAGTAGCCTCAACGTCATCTACGCCAAGACCCTCGACCTCCTGGGAATCCCGAGGACCATGCTCCTGCCCAGCGTGGGGGGTTCCATGGGATCGTCCTGGGGAAGAAGGCACTTCCAATCGGCTGCATCAAGTTACCCATTTGCTTCGGCGTCCCCTTGAACTTCCGAAAGGAAGAGCTCACCTTCGAGGTGGTTGCGTTCCGAGGCACCTACCACGCCATCATCGGTAGACCGAGGTACGCCAAGTTCATGGCGATCCCGAACTACACCTACCTCAAGCTCAAGATGCCAGGGCCCTCGGGGGTCATCACCGTCGACACCTCCTATGAGCACGCATATGACTGCGACGTCGAGTGCGTGGAAAAAGCCGAAGCTGCCAAGGATTCGGCCATCCTCGTGGTCCTCGACGACTTGTCCGGAGAGATCCCCGACCCCAAGTGACACACTGGCAACTTCAAGCCAGCGGAAGACACCAAGACCGTCTCGCTCGACCCCGGCCTCGCGGATGTGAAGGTGCTGACGATCAGCGCCACCCTCGAGCCCAAATAGGAAGCAGTGCTCGTCGACTTTCTCCGTGCGAATGCCGACGTGTTTGCATGGAGTCCCTCGGATATGCCGGGCATTCCGAGGGAGGTCGCCGAGCACTCCTTGGACATCCGAGCCGGGTCCAAACCGGTGAAGCAGCGTCTGCGCCGCTTCGACGAGGAGAAGCGCAAGATCATCGGGGAGGAGGTCGATAAACTTTTGAAGGCCGGATTCATCAAGGAGGTGCATCATCCCAAGTGGTTAGCAAATCCTGTACTTGTCAAGAAAAAGAATGGGAAGGATAGGATGTGTGTAGACTACACTAGTTTAAATAAAGCATGTCCCAAGGTTCCTTTTCCGTTGCCACGTATCGATCAAATAGTAGATTCTGCTGCGGGATGTGAAACTCTCTGCTTCCTTGACGCATATTCTGGCTACCACCAAATAAAAATGAAGGAATCCGATCAGCTCGCGACTTCCTTCATCACCCCCTTTGGCATGTTTTGCTACCTCACTATGCCCTTCGGTTTGCGAAACACCGGGGCCACCTACCAGCAATGCATGCTCCACGTCTTCGGAAAACACATAGGGCCGACCGTCGAGGCCTACGTCGACGACATCGTGGTCAAATCCAAGACAGTCGGAAACCTGGTCGGAGACCTCGAGATCGCGTTTGGGTGCCTCCGGGCGAATCGCATAAAACTAAACCCTGAGAAGTGTGTCTTCGGGGTCCCTCGAGGCATGCTCTTAGGGTACATAGTTTCCCAGCATGGGATCGAGGCCAATCCCGAGAAGGTAACCGCAATTACAAGAATGGGCCCGATCAACGACCTCAAGAGCGTGCAAAGGGTCACGGGGTGCCTCGCCGCCCTCAGCCGCTTCATCTCGAGGCTCGGTGAGAAGGCCCTACCCCTTTACCGCCTCGTGAAGAGGACGGAACACTTCGCGTGGACTGCCGAAGCCGAGCAATCGCTCTCGAAGCTCAAGGCCTTGCTCACCTCACCCCCGGTCTTGGTACCCCCGAGTCCGGCCGAGCCCCTCTTGCTCTACGTCACAGCAACTACCTAGGTAGTCAGCGCGGTCATAGTAGTCGAGAGGGAGGAGAAAGGACATGCCCTGCCGGTTCAGAGGCCTGTCTACTTCGTGAGTGAGGTGCTTTCTGAGACCAAGACAAGGTACCCCCACATCCAGAAGCTGTTGTACGCGATCGTCCTCACTTGGCATAAGCTCCAGCACTATTTCCTAGGCCACCCGGTCACTGTGGTCTCATCTTTCCCCCTCGGAGAGATAATCCAGAACCGAGAGGCGTCTAGAAGGATCGCCAAGTGGTCGGCCGAGCTCGTGGGGGAGACTCTCTCCTACGCCCCTCGGAAGGCCATCAAGTCTCAGGTATTGGCAGATTTCGTTGCAGAATGGACCGACACCCAACTACCCCCAGCGCAGGTTCAGAACGAGCTCTGGACCATGTACTTCGACGGATCATTGATGAAGACGGGAGCAGGCGCTGGATTGCTGTTCATATCACCCTTAGGGGTCCATATGCGCTATGTCATCCGCCTCCACTTCCCCGCCTCCAACAACGTCGCCGAATACGAGGCCCTCGTCAGTGGCCTGCGCATCGCCGTCGAGCTCGGGGTTCGACGCCTCGACGTGCGGGGGGACTCGCAGTTAGTGATCGACCAAGTAATGAAAGATTCAAGCTGCCACGACCCCAAGATGGAAGCATACTGCAAGGAGGTCCAAAAACTCGAGGAGAAGTTCTACGGCCTCGAGCTCAACCACGTCGCCCGTCGGTACAACGAAGCTGCCGACGAGCTGGCCAAAATCACGTCTACTCGAGGTATGGTCCCTCCCGACATCTTCTCGAGGGATCTTCACAAGCCATCCGTCGACCTAGACTTGGGGGCTCCCGCCCTCGAGCAAGGGGTCGATCGACCCCCCTCGACTGATCCCCCTCGAGCGGGGAAGAGGTCATGGAGATCGACGGGGCTGCCGCAGCGCCAACCCTTTCGACGGACTAGCGCACACCCTACCACGAGTACCTGACATGGGGCGAACTCCCAGAGGACCGCACGGAGTCCCGTCGTGTAGCCCGACGTGCCAAAACCTACGTCCTGTATGGGGATGGCCGTGAGCTATATCGACATAGCCTCTCCGGGGTACTTCAGTGCTGCCTCACCCTCGAGGAGGGGAGGGCATTGCTGAAGGATCTACACTCGGGGGCTTGTGGCCACCACGCGGCGCCGAGAAACGGTGGTAGGAAGTGACTTTCGACAAGGCTTCTACTGGCCAACGGCCATCACCGACGCCACCAAACTCGTTCGAT
Source organism: Microstegium vimineum (assembly GCA_022036555.1). Classification (NCBI taxonomy): domain Eukaryota; kingdom Viridiplantae; phylum Streptophyta; class Magnoliopsida; order Poales; family Poaceae; genus Microstegium; species Microstegium vimineum. The sequence goes on from CM039127.1 coordinate 5,161,503, forward strand.
CTTGCAAGGGATGCCAATTCTACGCCAGGCAGACCCACCTACCCGCCCAAGCTCTTCAGATGATACCCATAACCTGGCCATTCGCAGTATGGGGGCTCGACATGGTCGGCCCCCTAAAAAGAACCAAGGGTGGCCACACTCACCTCCTCGTGGCTATAGACAAGTTCTCAAAGTGGATCGAGGCTCGACCCATCGCCAACATCCAGTCTCGACAAGCCGTGCTATTCTTCACCGACATCATCCACCGCTTTGGGGTCCCCAACGTCATCATCACCGACAACGGCACGCAGTTCACCGACCAAAAGTTCTTGGACTTCTGTGACCATCACCACATCAGGGTGAATTGGTCCGCAGTCGCCCACCCTCGAACTAACGGTCAGGTCGAGCGTGCCAATGGTATGGTTTTGCAGGGCCTCAAGCCGAGGATCTTTGATCGGCTGAACAGACATGGCAGGAGATGGGTCGATGAGCTGCCCCGTTGTGCTATGGAGTCTCCGAACGACACCAACCCGAGCCACGGGGTTCTCTCCGTTCTTCTTGGTCTATGGGTCCGAGGCCGTCCTCCCCACTGACCTTGAGTACGGGTCCCCTCGACTGAAAGCCTACAGCGAGCAAGCCAACATAGTAGCCCGAGAGGACTCCCTCGACCAGGTCGAGGAAGCCCGTGACGTGGCCCTCTTCAATTCGGCAAAGTACCAGCAAACGCTACGGCGCTACCACGACAAAAACGTGCGCAAAAGGGACCTCGACGTCGACGACCTCATTCTGTGCCGTCGACAAAGCAACAAGGGGCTGCACAAGCTAACGCCACCCTGGGAGGGACCCTTCATCGTGGCAGAGGTGCTGAAGCCTGACACTTACAAATTGAAGAACGAGAAGGGCGAGATCTTCACCAACGCGTGGAACATCGAACAGCTACGTCGCTTCTATCCCTGAGGCCTCGACACATTATGTACACTTCTCGCGTTGCGAACGAATAAAATGTTCCTGAAACACATTTCACATTCGTTCGTTACTCAGAGGCAGCCTCGACTCAGCAAAGTCGAGCCTCCCTTGGGGGCTAATAGGGGGGGCACCCCCCTCCTAAGTCCCCGAAAAACTCAAACGTTTTTTCGAAACTTAGCTCTCCCTCTCGAACTTTCCCTCGAGTACGCTTCATAACTAAGTAAAGGCGCCTCGAACTCCCTAAGGGTCGTGGGTGTCATCGAGCCAGGGACTCTCCTACGCCCCAGGGCTATGGTATCCCCGCTCGCTCCCCCCCTTCTAGGGATATGAGCATGCGTCGAACACCTAGTTCACAAGCGTCGACTCAGGCAAAGAAAAGCAGAAAGAGCTCGAGAAGTAGAAATAACAAGACACACCCGTCTATAACACTAAGGTAGCCTCGACTTTGCCCTAGCAAAGTCGAGCCTCCCTCGGGGGCTAACAGGGGGGGCACCCCCCTCCCGAGTCCCCGAAAAACTCGAACGTTTTTTCGAAACTCGATGCCTCTCTTTCTTCTGCCCCTCGAAGCACGCTTAGCGCCAGGGTAGGACACATGCCCGAACTCCCTAAGGGTCATGGGTGTCATCGAGCCTGGAACTCTCCTACGCCCCCGGGCTAAGGTACTCCCGCTCGCTCCCCCCCTCGAGGGTCTCGGGCGTGCGTCCAACAACTGCGCCAAAAAGTGGAGGGCCAAGGACGGTGGAAGAAAGGGTGGCTCGAGAGATCACCACTCGTGGTCAAAAAGGTAGACTCGACCCTGCTTCCGTAGAGTCGAGCCTCCCTCGGGGGCTAACAGGGGGGCACCCCCCCTCCTAAGTCCCCGAAAAATTCGAACGTTTTTTCGAAACTCAACTTTCCCTCTCGACCTTTCCCTCGAGTATGCTTCGCGACTAAGTAAAGACGCCTCGAAATCCCTAAGGGTCGAGGGTGTCGTCGAGCTAGGGACTCACCTACGCCCCAGGGCTACGGTATCCCCGCTCGCTCCCCCCCTTCCAGAGATACGAGCGTGCGTCGAACACTTAGGTCCACAAGAGTCGACTCAGGCAAAGAAAAGCAGGGAGAGCTCGAGAAACGAAAATAACAATGTGCATCTCGATCAAAATGCATTAAATATAAGAAGCCCTCGGGGGCTCGGCATTGTATCATTACAAAAGCCTAACTGTTACACGGACCTTCCTGTCCAGATATGGCTCGTAGGCCTAGGACTACTCAGCGAGGGGGTCACCGTCCTCAAGAAGCAATGCAGGAAGTTGGGCATCACGCGTTGGCCACATCGGAAGGTGAAGAGTCTGCAGAAGCTCATCGATAACATCCGAGGGCTACTCGGCGCCATCTCCGTCCGCCGAGGGGATCACCTCGGGCTCGAAGAGCTTTGCCAGCTCACCTCCGGGAACCTCCGCAAGATCCATCAACTTCTGGCACCTCGCGTCGTTCTCTTCATCGGTCAGCCTCGGGTCGGTGGCAAACCCGTTGGAAACGATGTTGAGGTCATAATTGTAGGCCGAGTTGATGACCGCGAGGGCCCACTTCACGCCCACATGCAGGGAAGCACGGATGTGCTCCGTCACCTCCTGCGTCATGGAGTAGAAGCGGCGCAGCAGGGAGTCCCCTCGAGCGTCACCCTCCACCTCTGGCTCCGGCTCGACCGAGAGGTCGTCGCAGAAGGTGTTGATGATGCCCGAGAGCCTCGCGTTGAGGTTCACCTCAGCCCCGAGGAGGCCTTGAAGATTGGTCAGGTCCTCGTGGGCTCGGGCCTTGTCTGTTGCGAGCTCTGCCAAATCAAGCACACAACACGGTCAGAACCCAAAAGAGCAGGAAGAGGATCGAGGCAGGGCAGATTCTGCAACACTCTCGAGACACTCACCTTGGGCATGCGCCTCCAGAGTAGCGTAGCTCTGCTCGGTCTCCTTGAGCTGGCGGCGGACGTCGATAAGCTCAGAGGCCTGACCACTGACCTTAGCCTCGAGGCCCTCAATGGTCTTGCTTGCGTCATCGAGGGCTCTCTTCTGGTTCATCGCCACCACGCCCAGGGAAACCGCGCGGGTCCGAGCCTTCTCCTCCGCCACGGCCAGCGTGTTGCGCTCGCGGGAGACGGCGTCGAGGTCGCCTTGGAGCCCCTAGATGCCCTCCGTAGCCCGGGCCCGCTCCTCCTTCAGCCGGGCGGGCTCCTCCTCGGCCTTGCGCTTGGCCTCGAGGGCGGCGTCCCGCTCATGCCCGACCATGATGGTCAACTGAAGGGCGTCGTCGAACCTCGACTGCGCCGTCTCCTGGGCGGCCCGGGCTGCCTTCTGCACGGCCTCCACCCCGGCCCTCGCATGGGCAACCTTCGACTCGGCATCCTCCCGAGCGGCTGCCGCCTCGGCTCTCGCCTGAGCAACCTCGGCCTCCGCCTTCTCCAGCGAGGCGCGAAGGGCCGAGAGTTGCTCATGCGATCGGAGGATGAACTGGGACTTATTATACGACCTCACCCTCAGCTCCTAACAAGGGTAAAAAGGAAGATCATCAGAAAGGAACAGTCAGGCAACTCAAGCAAAATCCAAGAGAAGACGAAATCCACCTCTATACCTCGGCGTATGTCCACGGTGGCAACCTCCGCGGCAAGGCGCATCGACTGCTCGAACCATGCCCGGTACTCCTCCAGGTGCTCCCACATGTGGAGCTAGGCCTGGTCGTTGAGCTCGAGGAGGGTTTGCCCGGGGTCTCGAGGGTCGGCCAGCTCCAGGACCTCCTGCCCCCAGAACACGCTGCGGAGGGCGATCCTCTCTTGGACCCCCCGCATGATGCCCTGGCGAGCTTCAGCGGCACCACCGCGGCGCTCCAACTCCCCCTGCCAGGCGAAGAAGGGGGAAAAATCCTCCGCCTGGCCTCTCCTGGCCTTGGGGCCACCCCTCGAGGACGTCGATGGCCCCGTCGAGCCATCTCCACCGGGCAGAGGAAGTCCTGGCCAGGGGAACGGCCCTGCATGGTAAAAGACACGAAGTAATCAGTACCTGGCACCACAAATCTACTATGGCTTGAACAAGTCAAAACATGCCTCACCTCGAGACGACGCCCCCAGCCTCGAGGCGATGCCGAGCCACCTCCGGTTCCACACGAGGGGCCGCGACGGCGGTCGTCTCTGCCGAGCCCACCAGCTCCGCCACCATCTCGGCCACCTCCTCGGCAGTGGGCTCCATCAACATCCCGCCCTTCTCCGGCGCAGGTGTCGCCTTGGGCCGCTCGACCCGGCCCCCCTCCCCGACCTCCCGTAGCGTCGAGGGGCCCTCAGACGCGGCAGCGGCCGTGCCCTCATGCTCGAGCCGCAGTCGCGCTTCCAGCAAGGCCAGACCCTCGGGCCACCGCCCCAGCGTTGGGTGAGCCGGGGCCTCCCCCTCGTTCGTGGCAACTTGGGGCCCGACCACCTCCATCTCGGCAGCGGCTTGAGGCTCGCTCCTCTCGGTCGCGACCACCGTCAACGCAGGTCCCGTGCCTTCCGAGGCGCCGGGTGCGACTCCCTCCGATAGTTGCACGGGCGCGGCGACGCCCGTCGCTTCGGCGGCCCTCGCCGATGGGGCGGGCCGGCCCGTCTCCTCTGCCGCCTGAGCAGGTGCCGAGGCGCCCTGCGCTGCCCCTCACTCCATCGCCTCCCGGGCCTTGGCTGCCCACATCGCCTCGGGGGTAAGAGCCGAAGGGGGCGGAGCAGCAAGACCGGCCTCGACGGCTGCCCTGACTACAGCCCCCACCTTCAGCTTCTTGGCAGGGGCGAGGGACACGTCCCCCTGCGGGCGCTTCGACCTGAGAAAGAAACCCATGCACGACGATAAGCACGGGTCGTCGGTAACAAAAAGAAAAAATGCAAACAACACCCTCGATCAACCGAAAGGTAACTTACCCCCTCGGGGCCAGGCGTTTCTGGCCGACGGCCTGCGGGCTGATCGAGGTCCTGAACGCAACCCGCCGGGGGGCGGGGGTCCAGCCCGCCTTCGGCACCGTCTCCTGGGTAGGGGCCGACGACGCCCCCGTCGTCCCCCTGCTGATTTCCTCATACGCCGACAGGCCCGACGCCCGTGCGCTCGACACGGCAGGCGCCGAGGGTGTGTCTGCTCGAACCCCCGACGGGGATCACGATGACTGTCTGCGCATCTGCCACGGCACTTCGCCTTGAGAAGCCACGAGGTGCTCTCCCCGTGGCTCGACTTCGATAGTAGGGGCCGACCTCGACGTCGACCCCTCTCCTCCTTCAGTTCCAACGGCCACCCTCTGTTCGGGCGCCGCCTGTTCTTCTCCCTCGCTCCAGTCCACCTCGACATCGCTGTCGCTGTCCTCCTCCTCCTTCTCATCCTCCTCTTCCGAGGGTGATTCCTCCTCGGGGAGGCCCTCCCGCCTCTGTCGGGCCCGACGCTGATCCCTCACCTCTTTTTCCCGGGCCCTCTTAGCCTTGGCCTTCTTGGCCTTGTCCTTGGCCTCCTTGTTCTTCTCGGCCTAGAGGCGCCTTGCCTGGGAGTCATCCCGGTCCTCCTTCACCGTCGAGAGCGATGGCCGGAAGGGGACATTCCCCTGCGGAACGCAAGGCATTCAGAACACAAGCAAAAAGGGCGGACAAGGCAAACACAAGAACTCTAACAGAGGAAGAGGACTTTACCAGCTCGAAGTACCCCTCGTCCGGCCTCATGGGGATCCTAGCGACGTTCTTGGCGTCGAACGAGCCCGCGAAGAAGCAGTGGACACGGCGGACCACCCTATCAGGGGGCAGTTCATCTCCTAGGAGGCGACACCTCGAGAGGTCTACCCTCGGACGCGTCTCGTCGAGGCGGAGGGGTCGAGCCATCAGCGGCCGATGGAACGCCGACGCGACGATCGCCGCCATGAGCCCCTCCTTCCTCAGATGCCCGACCGCGTCCAGCAGGTTGTCGAGGCGGCGCTGCTTGCTCTGCACGACGCCGTACCTCCAGCAGTCGGGCTGCGCGTCGATCGTCCTCCCGGTGTACGCCGGGAGCAGGTTGTCGTCGTTCCTTAGGTAAAACCACCTGGAGAGCCATCCAGAGTGCCTCGACGTAAGCTTCCCCGAGATCCAGAAATCCGACCGCTTGAGGGCAATACAGCAGCACCCGGCCCTGACCATCTTGCGGGTACCCTTGCCGGCCGACGCGTGGAAGATGTTCGCCTTGAAGAGATGGAGCCACGACTCCCAGTGGGGTTCGATCCCGAGGTAGCCTTCGCATACGGCGGCGAAGACCATCGCCTGGCAGATGCCATTGGGGGTGAGGTGATGAAGCTCCACGCCGTAGTGCTGGAGAATCGCGCACAGAAAACGGCTGGGTGGGGCGTCTAGTCCCGCCCGGTGGAAAACCTCGAAGCTCACCACGTATCCCTCCGGCGGGTTGGGCTCGGCATGGTCTGGCGATGGCAACAACCACTCCGGTCGCTTCGTCGAGGTAACAGGCCGGAGGAGGCCGCTCTCCACCAAACCCCCCAGGCGCGAGGCGGTCATCGAGGACGCGAGCCAATCATCGGGACCGACAAGGCTGTACTTGGCCACGGTATTGGGAAGGATGATGCGCTCGGATTTGGGCGGAAGGTACCTTCCCTATCTCCCTTCTCTTTCTCTCTCGCGTGCACAGAGTTCCGGCTCATAGGGCGCCTAAGGCAATGGCGGGGAGAAGGAGGCAGGGAAGGCGATGGCAAGGAGGTAGGAAAGGCAAGTGCGTGGAAAAAGCACCCGACTCCTCACCTTCGCTATTTATAAGCGGGAGGCCAACAGACGGATCCGGCAAAACAGGCAAGAGAATCTCTGCATTTAATGCGCCTGTACTCCCCTTCCTCGTATTCCTCTAGGATAAGGCACTCTGTCCCATCGTCGGGCTCTACACCGCACTCCGCCCTGTAACTGCCACTGTTGCGCCAAACGGACATCGCCTAAAAAGGCGCGCGGCCAGAAGCGTTATCTTCGGAGGTAAGGAATCTTGAGGCAGCGAGAGCTGGCCCTCGAAAGAGGGTTCGACAGCTACCCTCGAGTACCCGAGGGCAGAAATGACCTCGGGTTAGGACTTCGGTCCACCCCCAAAATCTCGAGGGGACAAAGGCCGGCCTACGAACGGGCTCGATAGCCCCCCTCGAGTACCCGAGGTCTGAGGAGACCTCGGGTCGTCAACTCCAGTTCACTCCCCAGCCTTAAAGGGACAAAGGCTGGCCCTTTCGTGGGGTTCGACAGCCTCCCTCGAGAGCTCTAGCCCAATGGGCAGAGACACAGGTATGTCCCCAAGTTCAATATAATTACCCATTCTTCCCCCTCGGCGTTCCACAAGGCAGGACTCCTCCTCCTGAGGATAGCATCGGATGATGAACCATCCATCAAATCTTGAGGGAGCGAAGGCTGGCCCTTACATAGGGTTCGACAGCCACCCTCGAGTACCTGAGGTTAGGAAGGACCCATGGTTAACGGACTCCGGTCCACCCCCAAATCTTGAGGGAGCGAAGGCTAGCTCCACGAACGGAGTTCGACAGCCGCCCTCGAGTAGGCGAGTCAGGGATGTCCCGGGGGGGCTAGGCGCGTGCCCCTAGCTCGAGAACGAACTCTCGAGGTCCCCTGGGACATATCCGAGGCATAACCAAGGAATACCTAAGGATCCCTACGCTAGGAGGCATCGAGCCACCAACTCCTATCGAATGGGGTTGGCACCTTGGTAATCCATATGGTCGTGCTTAGTAAGCCATGCGGTCTTACTTAAATGAGAACACCTCCGGGCCACTAGTCGACCCCTATCGAATGGGGCACGAGTTCTCACTCGGATTTTTACCCGTACTGGGCACCATTTCTAATGGACTCATGCCCGAGAACAACTCACCGAGGACTTCGGGCTCGTCATAACGAGGATAGCACGATGCTCTTCACCCCACAATCCGAACGCAAGGATCCATGGGAAGGACGCCATGAGGTAGTGAAGGCCTAGCCATTTGAGGGCTCGAGGGCCCGACTACACACGGCACCCCTCGACGAAAGAGGGTCGAAAACACTCGTGACCTGGCAAACAGAGTCAACCTCTCGGGTGGGGCGCTCTGACTCCAGTTATGCTTGAGGGAGCGAAGGCTGGCCCTCGGTAGGGTTCGACAGCCGCCCTCGAACACTTCTCTTTTCAGGGAAAGGAACGGAATCGACCCCTCGATAGGGCGCCACGTCTCCAGGTATCCTTAAAAAAAACCCTCGATACAACATATCATAGCCCCCAGAGGAGTTCTTAATCACTCCTCTGGGGCCTCGGGGGCTACCCCCGCGGGGTGCGCTCGCACGCACCCCACGGAGAATCGAACCTCTCACTAACCCTGCAGGTCAAGGACAAAACCTCCGGGTAATCCTTACTCCCTCCGAGAAAACATATCTCATAGCCCCCAGAGGAGTTCTCAGTCACTCCTCTGGGGCCTCGGGGGCTACTGTCGGGTACAAAGGTAAGGGGTACCCTAAACCCTTCGGTAAATTAACGCTAAACATAGAAACCATTTTTAAGACAGGGACCAGCCCACTGCTCAAGTCAGTAAGGAAAAGCCCATCACGTGAAGGCCCCATGCACCGGCTACCGCAGCGAGTCATGGCCCGGCCCACCTCGACGCCGAATGATGGACGAGGGGTCGAACGAACGACCCCTCGGCCTCCACTTCGACGCCGAATGACGGACGAGGGGTCGAACGAACGACCCCTCGACCTCCACCTCGATGTCAAATGACGGACCAAGGGTCGAACGAACGACCCCCCCGGCTCTTACCTCGACACCGGGTGACGGACAAGGGGTCGAGCGAACAACCCCTCGACCTCCACCTCGATCCCTCCAACTCCGCCTCTGCTCCGACCCTACCTCGATGACGAGCGACGGACCAGGGGGTCGAACGAACGACCCTCGGGCGGGAGGCTCGATCGGCCCAACTGCTCCCGGCATGGGTTAAAGTAAATCCGCCCAACGACATGGGCGCCCGCGTCCGCAGTCAAATCCAACAACTCTCCGTCATATCCCCGATTCCTGCCAACTGTATTGCTACTGCCGCCACGATGCGAGTACGGACTCCAGTAGCACCCCTCGGAAAGTGAATAGTATAGCCCTCAATGGCAACTTCAGGGATACGGTAGAGCCACGCAGGGCTCGACCCCCCCCCCTCGATCGAGGGGCTCGACCCCTCCCTCCAACAACTCCAGTATGGGGCCCGTCCCGTCCGCCCCATCTCGCTTTAGCTGTGGGATTCGCGCCCGTCTGCGGAAGCTGTGCCGCGACGTGCCACGGCGACTTCCACTGCCACCACAACTCGAAGCGCCAGAAGGACGGGAAGGCCATACTGGCACAGTGCTCGACGTCCCTTCGCCGGCACTATGCCTCGGACGCGCCGCCCATACTACGATAGTTAGGACCCTGTACCCTCGGACCTCCCCTTGGTCTATAAAAGGGGACACCGAGGTAGAAGGAGAGGGGGGGAGAAATCTCCGATCCGAGACTTCAGTTCAGATCCTCATACTACACACACACACACCGCTGCTCGATCGACCCCTCGAGCGGCCAACCCGTAGTCTAGGGCAGCACCGCTAGCCTTAGGTCGCAGCTCACTCTGAGCAATCCCGTGTAACACAGCTTGTACCCCCCCTGTACGAGCACATTGGGTGCGAGATAATACAAGTCATCCTCCCCCCGCTGGACGTAGGGCCTTCTTTGCCCGAACCAGGATAAACCTTGTATCCATCTTGCATCACATCTGAGAGAGGGAGCACGCGATACACAAATTTACTAGTTGGTGGTCTTGACCCCCAGGTCATACCACCAACATACACCTACCTCAAGCTCAAGATGTTGGGGTTGTGCAAAGTCATCACGGTTACCTCCAAGCTCAAGGTGGCGTACCAGTGCGAGGTGGACTGCTGCGAGAATGCCATGGATGAGGTGTGCAGCGAGGAACTGGTGGCGGCGATCGAGGCCGCGGACAAGATGGACGTCGACCCCTAGAGCACGAAGAGCTCGGATGCCCAGAGCACTAACAGCTACGTCGTTTTTCTACTTTTATTTAGTATACCTAGCGCATTGTACATACGCATGTAATCTTTTTAAGCAAAAAGTTCAAGGAATGAAAATGCGAGAACTCTTGGACCAATCACTTAGCAAGGTGCACTCCCGGCGCGGGCCAGAGCACACCTCGCTCAGGGGCTGGAAAGGGGGGAACCCCCTGTTTTTCTCCAAAAAAACTTTTTACACATAAACCTGCATCTTTGCCCACTGAATGAAAACTCCACCTCTCCCAGACAAGGGAAGAAATCTCACCGGGCCGCGGCAACGGGCCATGAGGTACTCCCCCCCCCCCCCCCGAGCCAAGTACTTCCACCCAACTTCCCACCCGAGCATATCAAACCTTTTACCAGGAAAAGTAGAGCAAGTAAATCGGAAAGGAAAAAATGCAGAAACCAGAAAACAAGCAAGCTTAAAATGAGCTCACTAGGAGCAATCGACCTTGTCCAAAGCCCTCCAGGGCGCACCGTAGCAAAGGATAAATTAAGTTTTTCTTACAAGGGCCCTCGCCCCTGATCACTGACCACGCAAGGTCACTCCTCCGGTGGTGGGAAGATTTCATCCTCAAGCTTGGTGGCCAAAATCGTCGCAGGCTCCTCCGCGTCCGCCTTGACCTAGTCCAGCAGCTCCTCCGGGGCGTCCTGGGGGTAGCCATCACTGACAAGCGTAGGAGTCACCGCATCGTAGAGGCAGGCGGCGATTGCCATCGTACGATGGACACCGATGCGCAGGGCCTCCCGGATCCGAGTTTGGCCCCGCTCCCAGAGCAGGCCGACATGGTTCCTGGCCGCGTCGGGTCCGTCCCTTGCACCTGGCACCCCGAAGAGGTCGCACACTCCATGCATAACCTCGCGCAACGCCTGCAACAACTGCACACCAGCCTGCAGTTCTAGGGCGACAATAAGGGGGTCTCAACCTCCAAATTTGATCGCAAAAGCACCAAAACAAAAGGGCAAAGAGAGGTAGCATACCTTCATTCTCCCTCGCTAGGTCGTTGATTGTCGCATGGAGTTGCGAGGTGACCGTAGTCAACTCATCGACCTGGGCGGAGAACTCCAGAATTCTCCGGTCAGCATCGGCGCTACGATCGCGCGCCCTGGTCGACAGGTCCTCGAAGTGGGCCATGGTCTCGTCACGCTCTCAGCGGTTGTTGTCGTGCTGGAACCGCACGGTGTTGTGCTCCTCCTCCATGGACGCCAACGCTGAAGTAGCCCTGCGCCGTTCCCAAGCCTCGACGTCACGCTCGGCCGTCAGGCACTCAACCTTGACTTGACGCGCCGCACGCTCAACTTCCAGCGCCTTGCGGGCACCTTCGGTGTCGGCACGAGCCTCGTTCCGCTCACGACCGAGACGCTCGGCATCGGCGACACTCCTGTGCGCCCACGCGTGAGCACCTTCCGCCCTCTGCTCCGAGGTGACCAGCTGCTCCTCCAACTCCGCCACGCGATGGCGAGTCATGACAAGCTCCTCGGCCACAGCGGCTTCCCCAGCAGACATCCATGATCCGGGAGCCCACCGGCTAGCCTCGCGACGGAGGAACTCGGACTTGTCGACACTTGTTGCCATCAGGATCTACATGACGGGAGACATCAGGGAATCAACAAGAAAGGACAAGCAAAAAAGTCACGATCGAACGGCCCCTCACATTGCCATGGTGGGAGAGGTCGTCGGAGAGCGCCGCAACCGCCCACTGGATCAGCTCTACTCCGGGCGCGACAAGGTGCTCGTGCTCCCAATGGGAGTCCACCACGCGGTTCTAGTGGTGGAGCTCACGCTGGTCGTCCAGCACGAACATTGATGCCCCTAGGTTCTCCCGGTCAACCCAGGCAAGTCGCTCACCGTCCCCGAAGGAACGTCGGTCGGGACGGAGACGGTGTGGGGCCCTAGGGGCGGCGTCCCCCCCCCCAGCACCAGCCACCTCGTCCACCGAGGTTGTGCTGGACTGGGAGAGAACGGCTTTCGACGCACGAGCGGCCACTACCTCCTCCTCAGTGAACGACCGGGGGCACACCATGTCCCATGCCAGCATGTTGGGAGGAAGGGGGCTGCCAAGGAGGCCCTCCTTGCTCGCCCTGGTGGCCACCGCCTCGGCCTCAGAAGTCACGGTCGGGAGGCCCACTGTCGCGCCCACGTCTCTAGGGCCGCCCCCATCGCCCTCGCCCGCCACGGTCACCACCGCCATGCTCTCTGACCCCATGGTCGGCTGGTCCATTGCGGCGTCCACAACCATGGGGTCGCCCAGGCCGCCCTCCTCCCCAGAGTCGTCGATGACTACCACCTCTAGGGGAGAGGACGGCGCGACAGCTGCAGGACCTACGGCTGTAGGGGGCAACGATGCCACGACGACGCCGGCACTCGCCGCGTCGCTCGTCACACCCCCGGCCGGGACTTACTCACCCGCAGCCGTCGCGGTCACGACGGTGTCCACCAGATCGAGGACCGAAGAGGCACCGCCCTACTCCAAGCCAGTGGACAGCGCCCCCCGACGCAGTTTCTTCCACCCCGCATGCGTGGAACCTCCGGTGGACCTAAAGACCACCACGCGCGATCAAGTCATAAGAGGGCTCCCTCCATCAAGATAGCAAGGAAAGACATCAGATTATGCAAGCTTACCGCGGGGAGAAGACGCAGTTGTGTTTCCGCTGCGACTCCACTTCTCCGCGACCTTCGGCCCCCGGGCCGCTACTCCATCCACCGCTCCCACTCCCCCCGGACGGGGCGGGATGAGGGGTGGCCGGGAATCACCAGCAGCGCCGCCCCCAGAACCTTCGGGGGCCAGGTGTGCGCCGAGCATCCTGGTTGGGGGCGCCTCTACCGATGGCGCGGCCCCTGCAAGGTGGAGTAGTGTCCCCGCCAATCACAACGTGGGGACCACCTCGGACAGGGGACGCTCGTCCTTGTCGTCATCGTTGTCATCATCATCGTCGTTGCTGCTGAGGTTCTCCCAGCCCTCATCGGACCCGGTGGAGGACTCCTCTTCGGGCAGGCCCTCACGACGTTGCTTGACGCATAGCATATCTAGCTGCATACGCTTGGTGGCCTTCTTGGCCTTCTTCTTCTCCCTCTTGGTGGCTGCAGTTTGCTGCTGCATGTTCCGCTCCCGGTTCGCCGCCCGCTGCTCCGGTAGAATAGGGAGGGGAGCAGCCACGTGATGGACCATCGATTGGGGGCCCTGTGGACGAAGAGAAAACAACGCTCAAATCAAAATCACCAAAGAAAAGCGACACAAGGACGATCCAACACAGCACGATTTGCACTCACCAGCGCGACGAAACCGAGGTCCAGGCGCATCAGTGGACATCGGTAGACATCGTCCACCACCAGGGCATTCCCCAGAAGCTTCCGGCGGCAGTGATTGCGTCCTCAAGGCTCATCTCTGCCTCCGCCATGGCAGACCGTGCACGCGACGCCCCGGGCACCATCTCGTTCAGGAGGCGCTCGCGCTCCATAAGCGGAAGCACCCGGCGCTGGAGGAACTGCACCACCACCCCCGAGAAGTTCAAGCCATTATCCCAGAGCCGCGTCAAGCTCCAAATATAGGGGTCTATCCCCAGGCGCTCCTAGCGGTCCAGCCCGTAGTGCCAACTGGGGATCTCGTCGCTGAAGTGGTGGCCTGTGAAAACCGGAAGTGGTGCCTCGGGGTGGTTCCGAATGTAGAACCACTGCGAGTGCCACCCCCAGTTTGACGAGATTGCTCGTGCCTGCATATAGTGCGCCGCGTGGGAGGAGTGCATGCTGAGCGCGCACCCCCCCGCATAGCACCACCGACCTCGTTTCGCCGGCGTTAACGAGGAACACCGACGCCCTAAAGAAGAACCTCCACAACGTGAAGTCTGCCTCTGTCACCAACATCCCCTCTAACATAGCCGCGAAGGCCGTAAGGTGAAGCACAAAGTTGGGATTGAGATTGTGGAGCTCAATCCCATAGTAGTGGAGGATCCTGCGGAAGAAGCGAGTCAGCGGCATACCGAACCCGCGCTCGTGGAACGGGAGAAAGGAAACCACATACCCCGTCAGCGGGTCCGGAACGTCGATGTTCGTAGGGACGATCCACTCAACGTCGTGGTCATCGGAAAGCTCGGGGCGCAGCAACCACACGTCCACCAGCTCGAGCACCCGCTCATGGGTGAGCGAACATCGAGCCCAGCTCCTCTCCGAATATTCCCCAGCCATGGAGGTACAACTCACAACGACGGCAAGAGGATGCGGCAAAGGGAGAGACAGAGTGGCGCAAACCCTAGATCTGAAAGGAGGCGACGCGAGTGAGCGGGGAGGCGAGGAAGGTGAATAGTACAAGCTCACGGGGGATGACGCGGCGCGCAGATATTTATAAGGGCCCGAAAGGCGAAGCGGCGGCCCCTTGGCTCGTCACGTCACGACCCCACGTTACCAATCACATTAAATGTGGCCGCTCGGTTGCGTCCTCTCCACTGTCCGTAGGAACCCTAGGAGCCACGCGCACGATGGCAGGTAACTGACAACACCCACCTTTTTCCTCTCTCCGATTTGCGCACCCCGTATCTATCATCATTTACAAGATCCATCCCGGGCCTACCACACCGTGCGCATAGATTTTTTTCTCAAGCGTCCCCAGCCAAGGCACACGCCCTCTGAGCACAAGCACACCTCGGGAGAATCTCTAACTCGTCCGAGCTCGGCCGACGTACTCAAAGGTCGGAGGAACGCACACGTGGCGCAGCCAGTGGGAACGGCCCATGGGCCCAGGTAAGATAAAGGGATAAGGGCTATAGACGCCCCGACGGCCCATTACGGTCCAGAGATACGGAGGCCGACCCAGCGGGGTTCGGAACAGCCGACTCAGAAAAACAGAGCGAGGGGCGAATAGGAAATGGACACACCAGCGGTCATCAGCCTGGCGATCGGATGCTAAGGTCATTTTCAGATTTCGTATTTGAGTCCGGTTTTGGATGATTGGTTCATAGTATTCCTCCGAAGGAAGGTGCCGAGCCCCCGGGACCTATCGAACGGACCCGGGTACTAGATGAGACCGATCTGGGGTGCACCATGACATGGGCCACTAGTCGGAACCCTATTGAATGGAGACCAACACCCCACTCAGATTTGCCCGCTATTAGCTCGACGAGCATCCATGGTTCGTCTGCCTCGAGGATAGCATGGTTTGGCTCATATTCCCCCTTCTCGCGGAGAGATGCGCGGGGAACGTACAAAAAAGACGATGTGGACCCGAGACAATTCCTTACATCGAGTGAGGACTCGGGGGCTGCCATTGCACCCCACCTAGGTTCTCGCAACCAGACAAGGGGAAAACACGCCAAGCCTCACTCGTCAAAGGTCCGCATAGGTAAACACAAAACAAACACAATTTCATTTTCATACACTAATCCTTGCAGGGGTTACATGCTCTACAAGAGCCTCGGGGGCTAAGCCCAATCATCAGACACCAAAACTCAAAACGGTTACAAGGTGGACTGAAGGGAAATCCTAGGCCAAGAAGGCCGGAAGCTAGAAACACTACACAAGTGCTCGTGCTAAGGGCACCGCCGTCCGACGCACCCGGAATCCAGGTCAGGCAACCCAGCCGCGGGGCCCGGGGAACGCCTGCCTGCCATTCAAGATCGCGTCGGATGGCGGCGTCATGACCCACTGACCACTCTGACCAGGCACGTTGTAGCTGTGGGAGAACAGCGGCTGCCTTGTCTTCATGAGACCCCAGGTCGTGACGACGCTACTCCCTCCCCCGGATCTGGTTGGGCACTTTACAGCTAAGTCAACTTAGCTGCCCCACGATCAAGGCCGCCGTCGGCAAGTAACTCTGAGCCCGCCATACATTGGCAGCCCCGAGTCCACCTATCTCGACGACGACAACATAGCCATCAACCAGTAGCCAAGGATAGGCCAACTCCTGGGGTCACGCAGGCGGACTGCTATGACTTTCCCAGTGGACACATCCTTGACTGCCTGACGAGGAGGGATAGCACGCCACTACTCCTCGGACACAGAGAGCAGGACCTATCTGGCGAAAGGATGGTCCCTGTGCCTCCCGGCCCATGGAGCAATGGCCGTAGGGGATGATGACACCTTCTCGTCCTACCAGTGGCAAGGATGAGGGGAAGGACTACGCACCTTATATAACTTCCTCTAATTTCTGCCACCGGGCGGGACGGGACACCAGCACCCCTCACGCAGAACTTCCCCTAATCTCGGTGCGCTCTCAAGAGGCCACTCACCAAGGTGGCTCAAGGGCATCTCTGACCAGGCCTCGGAGGAAGGAGGTGGGGAAAGTCATGTTGTGAGATTGTTCATCCCCCTCGCAGACGGCTACCCATATTTATAGCCCGTGGGGGCACACACGTGGCAACTAGCCCGTGAGACTACAACACTCGCCCCCCGACAAGACCGCACTGTGCATCAGTGCCTATTTCTGAGAGGGTGCGGTGGGCTATAAATGGTCAAACAGATGGCAGGCCCAGTGTGTGGGTGTTCGAAAGCTTGACCACAAGGGGGCGGTGCGCCTACAATGCCCCTCAAATGGGAAAAGCACGGCACTCCCGCTTTGGGCCACGAGGGGCGCAGTCAGACCGGGATGATGACTATACGGTGTCGACCGGTCAGGCAGACGCTCTGAATGAAAGACAACGCAGTCCTGACTCGTCATTTCGGGGCACGCTCGGCAGAGTTCAACAGTGCACCCTGTGGCAGGGCTCGCGTGCAAGCGAAGCTTTGGCTCTGTGCGTACGGAGCAGTCCTCTGCTTCTCCTTGCCTCATAAGCAAGACGAAGAGCCGGACATTGTAGGCTCAACCGGATAAGCCCTTAGGAGAAAATTTCATTCTCCTAAGGCCTCGGGGGCTACACCCGGCGGGTGCGCTCGCGCGCACCCACCGGAATCAGAAAAACTTAACCACCACCATAAGCGCTCTCAGAAGCCTCCGGTGTAGTCCTGTTACTACACCGCAGGATCGGGGGCTACTATCGGATACCTGAGAATAGGGTACCCTAACACCGCGCTTCGCGAAAACAAAACCACCCTATAATCCACCCTCCAACTCAAAAGGCTCTTCGCCTCGTCCGAGCTAGGGCGACGTCATCCGTGATGCCGTCTACCCTCAGGGGCTCTTCGCTCCGTCCGAGGGTGACGTCAACACCCCCGGAGGCTCTCCGCCTCGTCCGAGCTAGGGCGACGTCATCCGTGACGTCGTCTACCCTCAGGGGCTCTCCGCTCCGTCCGAGGGTAACGTCGACACCCTCGGAGGCTCCTCCGCCTCGTCCAAGCCAGGGCGACGTCATCCGCCGCAACACTCCCTCGGAGGCTCCTCCGCCTCTTCCGAGCTAGGGTGACATCACCCGACGACATCACTCTCTCTTGAAGGCTTTGTCGCCACGGCCGACCCAGGGCGCCTTAGCCTATAGTCAAAAGGTACACAGTACCGCTCGTCCTTAGGGATGGAGCTTCCGGGCGTGAACCACCATGCCTACCCCTGTTGAGTCCATGCGGTACAAGCTCCAGTGCTACCTGACCACCGATTGACACTCGCCATGCTCGTGCCATGCATTCGTCGGACGCTTGAACAGGAATTAGGGTATTCTCAGCCCTGTACGACAGAACGCGAGGGTGCCTGGCCCTGTGCTGCCAACCCCCGCCCATGCCCTAATCAGGGAACAGGGACATCTCCGATTACAAGACACATGGTTATAGCTTCCTCAAGGACGAACGGGGTCCTGGCGGCGTGTCTACAGGCGCAGTCTTCCCCAGGAAGGAAGGCGGATAGAAGCCAAAGCGCTTCCAAGTCAGCAGCCCGTACCGGGCCCATGTTCTCTCTCCCTCTCCACATCGTATTCTGCCATCTCTCCCTACATATAAAAGGGGAGAATGGACCCCCAATATCTCTCTCTAGACACTTCGATTCCCACACACACTCACGCGAACTCATACCAGAATCAAGAACCTCATACGCACGAGACCTAGGAACCTGCTTCCTTCTCTCCATTGCTTGTAGCTCCCCTCTACGAGCACCGCCCGCGCTAGGTAACACGATCTCACAATGAACTGGACGTAGGGCGTTCGTGCCTGAACCAGTATATATCTTTGTGTCCTCCTAGCGCAACCATCTGATCTCCGACACGCTTAGAAATTTACTCATTGGTTGTCTAGAACCCG